>JAMQCK010000438.1:0-22969 GCA_024196135.1 Pleurotus ostreatus/Saccharomyces cerevisiae fusant | reverse complement strand
CCCGTCGCTCCCCCACAAGCTCTCCCCCTACGGCAACTCACCCCTACCTCCCATCGAGCCCGAGCTCGCTGAGGAGTACGTAGCACCGAACCCCAACCTGTGCTACTCCCTCACCCCATCCATCTACTTCAACGTCGCGCACGCCCCCGCGGACGCGCTGCAGCGCATGGGCCCAGAGATCTCTACCATGCCCGCGACGTACCCGGCCGTGTCGCGGCTGACGCTGGTCCATCACCAGCTGCCATGGCGAATCGTCGTCACGCCGCGATCGACGAGGCCCAACGCGCCCGTAACCATTGGCGACATCGTCGTCGCGCTCGCGGAGGCGCTGATCAAGCCCGTGGAGGAGGCGGAGCTCCAGCGCGAGACCCCCGCGCGGCGGGTGAAGATCACGGAGGCGTGGAAGGCGCGCTGGCGGCGACACGAAGACTCGTACGTCCGGCGGATCGACTGGCTCGAGGGCTACACGATCTTCATGGGCATGACGGCGACGCAGCAGAACGGAGTCTGGGCATTCCATATGGGCCACTGAACGACGGCGACGCGCACCGAGACACGGACTCGCTACCTACCACCATTTTCCTGTATTTCTGGGCCTCCTTCGCTATCCCCCATCCCCCCATCTCATTTCCCTCGAGGCCCACTCGCTATCCAGTCCCCCCCTCTCCCCCACTAATTTATTTATCCCACTATGCGCGCGCCGCCCTCTGTAGCTCATACCCCTCTCCCGCTCTGCTCCTGCCGAAACAACCAAATGTACTGTATGATTATTGATACTTACTACGATACCCGCTCACGACCTTCACGACGGTAGAATACTTGCGACTCTGGGTTTTAGGAAGTTCTTAGGAGAACAAATGAAGTTGTCAACTGTACAATCTGCGGGATTTCGACTCAGGCAAAATACAATGGTTCCGAGAACAAAGTACTGTTTGGCAATATTTGGACCGCGTCTCGCCCACTCAGGTGATCGCGTCTTCTCCATCAACCACTCCGTCAGCGTTCTCTTCAGTATGTGCTCGCTATCTGCCGCGAGCAGTGGATTGTCTGCAACCTTGACAATGATGAACACTGATGTTCATCGTGCTCTTCCCGTTCGCTGCCTGCCATCGAAATGGGTGAGTTGGGTCTGGGCGCCTGTTTCCTTCCACAACAAAGCAACGCGGCAAGTCCACGCTGCCTGCAGCATGCACGTCATCTACAGCAGAAGCTCAGTTATATACACCGCCGACCGTCCACGTCGCCCTACACGCACTTGGCTGTGTTTCCTTGATGCCATGCGACGACCGGGCAGCCAATCTCGCGGCCATCATCCACTGGCAGGCTCCCGCGCGATCACCGTGTCCTACCGCGCGATCACCATGTCCTAACGCGCGATCACCGTGCCCTACCATGCACCGACTGCTGTATCCTGCCATGCAACGAATGTCTGCCGCGCCGCTCCGGAACTGCCTCGTCCGTACTTCAGTCTCCCGCCCTTCAACTGGTCCACTATATGGTGCTATCCGCTTCCACTAAATTGTGCTATCCTCGTCCTGCGAAAGCCGATTCAAGGATCTGCATAGGACCCTGTGGATCGCTCCTCCGCGAAGGGCGTAACCATATGAACTCCCGATGATATTAGGACTCTGAGCTTGTCTGCAGGTTCCTGCGCCACTTCTGTAGCCGCCTTTGCACCCCTTCCGCCTGATATGAATCTTCCGCAGAAATTCCAGCGTCACTTTTTTGTCGTCAATAGACCGTATTTGCACCGGGATATATTCACATTGATATCGACAATGCCGCTCTACTCCTGGTTCAGAGGTCAATTCGAACTTCTACGATTTGTGACGTACTCAGTAATTTTACACACGTGTTCTGGCCGCTTGAAGTTCATCATCTCACGCTTGAGCACGCCGCTGCAAGGGCGCTAACTGGCGTGAAAGGCCAAACGAAGTTGTGGGCTTGTGCAACATAGATGCCTCATGCTGGGCTGCAAAGTACGCCTCAATTGGAAGTGGATTTCTCTCGCTGGCTCGGGAAGCACGCTGTACAGACCGCTCGATAGAGCACTGAACCAAATACCGACCCTTAACGGGGTTTGCAACACTTTCGGAATTTGGGCATTTTCTCGACTGTTTCGCCTTAGAATTTCACGAGACTTGGTAGAACTGTCCAATACCATAGCGTGAACGGACCCTCCAAATTTGGCGGCCTTCAGGGAAGAGGAACCTAGGAAATTGTTGCGCAACAGTCGCCGATGCACAATGCAACAGTTTCGGTATTTGCCGAGAATGCCTCCCATTTTTTATCTGAACGGTTTGACCTCCGTCTAACATGAAAATTCAAAGATGCTATGAGCGCAGCGCGCTCTACCCATATGCCAAAAAGCTAAGCGAACGGAGGATGAGCGAGCTCGGGCTGGGGTGCTGCATTGCCCGGCACCTTTTGCCGCTTTGACCGATTTTGTTGCAAACCCCGTTAAGGGTCGGTAGAGTTTGTACGTACGAAGTACAAGACCGACGCGAGATTGCAGATCAAACGGATTCTCAATGTTTCTCGCCTCGAAGTAAGGTCAATACGAAGCCAATATAACCCGGTGCAAATACGGTCTAATGCGGCCGGCTGGCTGGCTGAACGTCTTCTCAAGTCGGCGTGGTCGTTCACTTGATATGCTGCACATTGAAAGCATATCACGTGCACGGTTGAACTTGTGACATTGTCACAGTGACATATGTCACCGGCCGCTTCTCAGGATCTCAGTGCTCATCGGTAGTCAACTGCCAGGGCTTGGGGATGTACTATGTGTGATCATTTGGGGGGTATCATGGTAGAAGTACAACAACATGACGAGATAGATAGCACAATAAATACTGCTCGAGAGCTAGTAACCTCAAACGATGAAGCGCTCGCTCGTCCTGCTGCGACTCCTGCTCCGCAGGCGGCGCACCCGCGAGGACGATGCCTTCCTCCTCCCCATATCCGGTCGAGGAACGGCGGTGAAGCGCACCGTCGGCCGGATACGCTTCTCCCTCTCCTCTGCCTCCCGCCTCCTGTTCTCCTGCCGCTCGCGCACAACGCGCTCGGCCTTGCGCCACAGGCCACCTACGGCGAAGCCATTCGTATCCGTCCACTGCCGCACGAGCGAGATCGGCGCCGCGCAGACGACGACACGGTCGTCCTGCGCGGTGCTGCTGCGCCACTCGTCAAGCGCGTCCGTCAGCTTGACGTGCCCGAAGCCGGCGACCTGCACCATGAGCACCTGCAACGAGTTGGACCCGCGAAGCAGTTGCACGAGCTCGGGCAACAGTTGTGGGAGTGATGATGCGGGCGTTGACGCGGAGAGGCTGACGGCGAGGTGCGTGAGGGAGGGGACGTGCTCGGGGATGCCGCTGAGCAGGTGCGCGGTTTGGGGAACGAGCTGGAGTTGGAGGTGGGTGGTGCTGGGGGCGATAAGGGCGGGGTGGAAGCCGTCGCGACAGGACAGGCCGAGGAAGTGTTGCTCGCGCGCGGCGAGGCGGGTACGCGCAACTGCGTCTGCGCCCTCGTCGGACTCGAGGGGAGCTGTGCGCTGCTTGTAACCCGCAAGCGAGAAGCCACATGCGCGGTTCTGGACATAGCGGCAGCGTTCGATAATGTTGACAATGGAGTCGACGGGCCCGAGGGCCAGGATCGCGAGGTTGCGAACGAGGTCGGGCAGCGGTGCGCGTGGACGTAGACGGGATGTGGGCGGGACATGGGTAGAGGAGACGGCGGCGAGGAACTTGGTGATCGACGGGGAGGTCGACAGGACGACGGTGTGGTACATCATGGGGAGAACCCATTCGCGGACGTGGGACGCGGTGAGAGTGAGTGCGGCGGCGGTCTTGGGTGACGAGGCGGCGGCAACGTCGACGATGTCGCGCAGGATCTCGGTGGGTACTTGGGGGAAGGGGACGACGTTCCCCTCCGCCGTGCGCTCGACAGCGCGAACCGGGAGAGCCGGGGGCGACGGTGTGCGCGCTAGCATGCTGAATAGGGTATCCTTTGGATAAAAGGTATGTTTAATGCGCGGTGGTAGGCGGCCGCGGCTGTTGAGCGACGACTGCGTCCGGTGAGCCCTTTATAGTCCCGCCAGCGCACTTCTAGGGCCGCGAATCTATGAGCGAGCAGGGTGGAGTGGAGCTCGGAGTGCATATGATGCTGACACCGAGGTTCCGCGCCCGGATCGATGGTGAATACGCGAGGAAGTCGCGCAGGCGGGTACGAGCGTCGGGGGCGTTGCTGAGGGCGTCTAGGGCGTTGCACGACGCCTGCCGTGGTCCCCGCGTCGCCAGGACACGCTGAACACGTAGAATACGGACAAGTTGCTCGACTTCGTCATTGCGGGATGCGTCCCCTGGCCTCGATCTGGCGACGGAAGTGACGAAGCTGCTCAGAAACCAATGCCATTGACCCAAAAAGGAAAGTCCTCTTGACGTCACACTTGGCAGGGAACGAACCGGCCGTCATCTGACATGCACCCACATGGTCCAACATCAGCATGTGCCGCTCGCAATTCGTTCATCACGGACCGGCGGAGGCAGCCTGCAGACGTCTATCTCAATGACCGAGTGAAAATTCTGATATTCGTTAAGCACGGACGCTACACGACTAGATTCGATTTTTGCGCTTCGGTGGCCAGAGGGTAGTCCAAATAGCCCTCAGGCCCTCCACCTGGGATGTAGAAGAACTCGCGCTTGTAGGGAGACAGTTGCCAGTCGTGCCTCCACCTCTCAACCAGGTCCGGCTTTAAACTCGAGTCAGCCTCCATCCTCGAAACCGCACAAAATGGAGCAACGCACGTTGGACACGAAAGGCCGGCCGACAGCGATGATATCGCCCTTGGTCTCTGCAACCTCGAGCGCCAGCTTGCGCGAGTATGCGCCACAGCTAACGAGCGGGCGGGGTGCCCATATTTTGCGGAGGTAGTCGTTGGATTGCTGGGCTTCTTCGAGCATGACGCTGTGCTCGCGCGCCTCGACGAGATGCAGGTAGGCAAGGTTAGGGTGTCTGGTCTTGAGCTGCTCGACGAAGTAGCTGAATTGAGGTTCCGGTTCCTTCATGCCCATGTCTGTGGAGGCTCAGTATAGCCATCAAGCCACTGAAGGGCGCGACAAACCATGGTAAACGCCCCAAGGACTCAGTCGAATGGCCGTTCGCTCGGCGCCCACGGCGTGAACGACGGCATCGACGATTTCGAGGCCGAACCGCGCACGATTCTCGATGCTACCGCCGTACTCGTCTTCTCTGATGTTGGAGACGTCCTGCAAGAACTGCGAGGACGTGTAAACCTTACACATCAAAGAAATGCAGATGACTCTGACGAACCTGGTCTATAAGATGCCCATTCGCTGCGTGAATCTCGACACCATCCGCGCCTGCCTTGATCGCGTTCGCGGCAGCCTCTCTGTACCACTCGATATACTCCTTGATCTCCTCCTTCGTGAGCGCGCGCGGCGTCTCGCTCGCATCCTTGAGCTTGAGAGCCGACGCCGAGACGTAGTCGTATCCCCTGGACTTGACTACCTCTGGGAAGCCAGAACGTCCGGTCGCCCAGAGCTGCATGAAGAAAGGACAATCCTTCGCGTGGACCGCGTCTATGATCTGTCGTGACGATAATAATGGTTTCCTTTGAATATGATACTGAAGGAAATGTGGCTCACCTCCTTCCACGCCTTAATCTGCAGGTCGTTATATATGCCAGGGACGTTGGGGAAGGTGACCGCTGCTGGGTGAATCGACGCAGCCTCGGAGATGAGCAGAGTCCCAGGCGTATGCGCGCGCTGAACGTAGTAGTCCTTCATGATAGGCAATGGAATATTATCCGCCGTGCAGCGCATGCGCGTCATGGGCGCGAGAGCAATGCGATGTTGAAGGGTGACATTGCCGACCTTGATGGGCTGGAAGAGCTTGGGGACGAAAGTCATGGTAGCTTGGCGAGGGACAAGTGCACGCAGGGGTCAGGATGGTACTGTCTTTCATATCTTGCGGCTCAATGACTCGCGGCTTTATGGGTCGTCGGGGGAACATAGGTGAGCAGGAAATCGGTAACGCATCCGATCGCTTATGAAGCGCCACATCTCAAGGGTTGTAGCACCAGCACGCTGGTCTCAGTCTCGCTAATCCGTTGACATAGGCCGACTCCGAAGCTTGTATGCGCAGGACAGAGAGCACAAATGTTAGGGACTTGACGGGAAGTTCAACGCGCGCTTTGCACAGCCACAGCAAGGTCGAACTGTGACGCGTGTGACCGGCGAACGGACCGGCCGATTATCACAGCACAACTTGCCTTCGACGTCCATGTGCCCTCTCGAAATTCGAACATAGCGCAACGATTGTCACAGGAGATTCACTGCTCTCACATCTATCCCACCATGGACAAAACGCACACCCATTCTGTTGCCACACAGCGCCTCGAGCTACTCGCTCTCGATGGGCGCCTTCAAGCGATCTTTACTGCCAAGGTGATATATCGTCCTTCGCATGACTGTGGGCGCCTCTGAGCACAATTTGAGGTACACACTCTTCTATATCTTTGGCCGCAGTATTGCTATGCATATGTCCGAATCGGCCTCTCAAAACGCCATGCGTGCAGTAGCCGTGCATCGTCAAAGCCTCCGCACGAGTCATCGTTCATTGTCGTTAGTCTACCAAGCGGTGCAACCGTGCTCGTACTCCTTGACAATGACACGCCCGATGTGTAGCACCGCCAGGCTTCATCAACGGGAATGCGTTGATTAAGCGGGTTGGCACCAATAGCGTCGGTCAGAGCCTCGGTGTACTCCACTATGAAAGATTGCCTTCCTGCCGTCCAGCTTGCTCATGATAGCACTCTGCAAGCTGTTTTCAACTTCAACGCCTCGAAAGTATGACGATGGCAGTCCTGGTACAGCAATCCCCGTTGCCTTGCTTATATATCCTGGCTAGTGCGTAGATTCAACTGCAGCAACTGACTTTCTTCGCTACTCCACACATACCATGGCTCACTCGCTCACCGCAGAGGACACAGCGTTCTACAGGCTAGCTATCTTGGACGTAGGGATCGATTTCCTGTTTTACGGTGCGTGTACGGAGATTCACGAGTAAAGTTATAACGGCCAACCTACCTTGGTCCAGGCATGCAGATAGCAATATTCCTCGCCGTCCTAGCCGCATCGATGTGAGCTTATATCGAAGTTCCGAGTCCTGATGTCCAGATGACTGAAATTCGCAATATAGTCGTGGGGGCACTCGGCCGCGCTGTGTCATTATACTCACCGCCAGTGTCTTTCTGTCGTCCACGCTCGAGGTCGTTTTGGGGTTCATGTTTATCTTCGCCCAAATCCCTCGTTCTGACGGCGCCGATGTAACCCTGCGTTTGCTCGGCTTGAACGTGCCAGCGCAGCTTTTCATCATATTCAGTGTGCGTATGACTTTCTGTGGGCCACGCTCCTCATTTTCTGACACGAACGCAGTTCCTTGCGAGCGACGCTGTCGTCGTATGGAGGGCTTGGGTTTTATGGCCCGAGAGTCGAGTCGCGAAGGGCATTCTCGGTTCGTGTATGGCGGGCAGCACACGTGAGTTGTCTCCATCGACCCTAGCTAACAATCCAAAATTGAGTGATTACAGTCAGTGTTGTCTTCAACTTCGTCTGGAAAACTGTGCATTGGAAGGAGGAACAAACGCCCGCGTTTACTCTGACGATCTGGTTGCCATTGCTCGTGACGAACATTGTCGCGACGGGTTTGGTAGCTCTGCAAGTGTGGTACGTCTCACAACTTACGTGCGGATGGGACAGCGAAGGGCTGACTGGGCTCACAGGTACTATCGTCGCGATATCCAACGCGCCCTTGGTCAATGGCGGAAGACAACGCGCGTCGAGAAAGTGCTCATCCTGCTCCTGGATTCCGGCCTGGTATATTGTTTGATCTTGGTACGTTTTTCTTACTCGGTATACAGAGCATTTCGGTTGAATTTTGATCAGGGTACATCTCTCGCCGTCACCTTCAAGGTCGTCAAATATGGGGATCCCGCGTACCATATCACCCTCAATATCGCAACCAGCGCCTACCATAGCATCGCCGTAAGTACCCTCGCGCGTAGCCTGGAATTCTGACTCAATATTCTTCTTCGTCAGGGCATCTACCCGACCTTCATCGCTGTCGTAGTTGCTGTGCAGCGTTCAACGGCGTCTTCCCTTTTGCTCAGCACGCAGGTATCTCGGCCCATGCAGTTCGCCGAAGCAGCGCTCGTCGATGGCACGCCACAGCGTGGTGACAAACGGAAAACCACGCCCAGGTCGAACGCGTCAGGCCTCGCGCAACGGGTCTCGGTGGGCGACCTTCCTCACGATGAGGGTCGCTCTGTATCCGATGATGATAGGCCCCCAGAAGAGTAACTTGCTCGTTTACGCTCCGACTGCTGAACGCAAGTGGACGGAATACGCGATGGTGAAAAACATACAGCATTCGTCAGGGCGTCCAAGCTCGGACGGTAGCCAGCCTCACACTTACTGATACTGTTGAGAGCCCGATTAGAGCAAATGCAGGGACTATATCAGAGGATTTGATTAGACCGCGAGAGTAGGGGTGAATGTAAGATATGCAATGACTCTGAAAAGTGCAGCAAAGCAGCTAGTCGGCGTCTACGCGTTTCTTTCCAAGCATCTCATCCGTGATAAGTACAGGGAAGTTGGGCGGTGGCTCGCTGAAAAACCATCAATATTTGTCGTGCGCGGTTTGACGGAGACGCTGCACTCACGATCGTGCCTCCCAAACATCTTCACTGCTCTTGCCCAGCCTCCTTCGTGCCCACCATTCTGCGCGCCGACGTATCCACATGTTATGGCGCTCTTCGTCCGGGTGCCATACGTTGCTCATGCACCACTTGAATTCGGCAGCCTTCTCCGAGCATGAAGTTTGATGACCGTAGCGGTATATGGCCTTGACATTCTCGCGTAGCGCTGAGGGACAAGGTCATCATTGGAGCACATATGCATGAGGAGGCGACGCACAGTAGCATGACAGAAGAGTGTCCATATGGTTCCAGCACTTCGGCATCTCTGCGAAGGAGGGATACTCGCGCTTCAGACGCGCCTCCTCCTGCTTGACAACTTCCTCGAAGTTGCCCGCGAGAACTGGGGACTCTACGGCTGGCGCAGATGTCTCCAAGGGTCCTGTTGCACCTGAAGTCGACGCCGCTGGAGCCTCTTGGGTCTCTGGTGTTGCTGGAGTCTTGCTGAAAAACATGGTGACGGTGGAGGACGAAGCGGGGGAAATTAGGCGCCCGTCGGAACGCGATCGGGCACGGATAATTGCCGTGTTCCCCACCGGTTCGCCGCTGTCGACTCCTTGGTCCCGACGTCCACCGTACCTCGCACAAGGCGTAGGATACCTCAAGAGCAAGCCAGTCCCTTCAAATACTCGAAGTCACAATGTCGATGGAGGAGGCGCTCCACCAGCTCCTCGCCGTGCTCACTCAGCCCTCGTCAACAGGGGAGGGGAGTGTGGCACAGGACAGCTCTAGAGGCTCTTCAGTGAGCCGTTCGACTCGAACATCACTCCCCGGAAGCTTGCTATCCGTCTCTGGCACCCTTGTATCCTCCCTCGCTTCCTCCGCTGCACTGCGGGACTGGCTCAAGCTCTTCATCCTCGGAGGGACGATAGAGACGTGCCGCCGCACCCTCTTCTGGCTCTATCGACAGGCCGTCAATGCTGTTATGATCACCGCGACATTCGAGCAGGATGACGACTGCTATGGTGCGTGCCGAACTCATACCCTCGTACTTCGCTAACCAGTACGCACCCAGACTGGATGATGAATTGGCTATCAAAACAACCTTCCTGGCGCGAAGCTAGGGAGGTCCAGATATCAACACGATCCTTTGGCTTGAGGGGGGAAGTCGTCACTGTCCCCGGCGAAGCCATCGACGCCAGCGCACTCGTGAATCACAGCCGGCCTCTCACATATCTCCCCTCCTCCACCTCTTCCCACGTCCTCTGGTACCCTCCAGACGCCCCCTGGTACCAACGACGTCGCGTCTCTGTCACCCGCGTCCAGCGCAACAAGGGCGGTTACTTCGGCGGCACCGAAGAGTCCCTCGAACTCCGCATCCTCGCCCGCTCGCACACCGTTCTCAACCGCCTCCTCCTCGACGCGAAGCGGACGCACGTCGCGGACCAGGAGAACAAGATCTCGATATACGTCGCCAACAAGTGCGTGCCAGTGCCGAGTGCGTGCTTCTATGTTCTGCTGACGGCGCGCTGCAGTAATGATATGTGGCGCTACGTCGCGTCGCGCCCGAAGCGTGCGCTCACGTCGATTGTCCTGGACCCGGGCGTCAAGGACCTTCTGGTGGACGATGCGCGCGACTTTCTGGAAAGCAGGGACTGGTATGCTGACCGTGGCATTCCGTTCCGTCGAGGGTACCTGCTATACGGTGCGCCAGGCTGCGGAAAGACGTCCATGATTCACAGTATGGCTGGCGAGCTCGGTCTCGACGTCTGTGCGTACGCAACTCTCTTTATCTGCGTTTTGCTAACTGATACACGCAGACATCGTTTCTTTGTCACGCGCTGGCATGGACGATGCCGTTCTGAACGAGCTCATTGGCGGCCTCCCCGAAAAGTGTATTGCACTCATGGAAGATATCGATGCTGCCTTCACCAGCACAGTTGGCGCCCGTGAAGATGGCAAGGAGGGCAAGTCTGACAGCAGCACGATCTCATCACGGTAAGTTCAGCTACGTACCACCCTCCAGCCAGACGACTAACTTGCTTTCCAGCGTCTCCCTAAGCGGCCTACTCAACGCCCTCGACGGCGTCGGCGCGCAGGAAGGCCGCATTCTCTTCGCCACCACCAACCACTACGAAGCCCTTGACCCCGCCCTCTGCCGCCCCGGCCGCATGGACGTCCACGTCGAGTTCAAACTCGCCAGCCGCTACCAAGCGCGCGAGCTCTTCCGGCACTTTTACGCGCCGCGACACAAGGACCAGTGCGCGTCCAGCTCGAACCCACCTTGCACTGGCACCAGGGCTGGCTCGGACTCGGGATACCAATCCGTCGCGTCGGGGTATCGCTCCGTCGCTTCCTCGTCGCGTTCTCAATCACCGGCGCCGGTCGACGTGGCGTGCGGGATGCTGCACCATCACGCGCGGCAGTTTAGGTTGGAGGCGGCGGTGGCGGATGCATTGGCGGCACGCTTTGCGGAGGCTATCCCCGAGCGGGAGTTCTCAATGGCAAGCTTGCAGGGTTATTTGATGGGATACAAGGTGTGTGTCGGGGAGGTCGCTGGCGAGTGACAGTGTCTAACCCGCGACGCAGGTTCGACCTCAGGATGCGGTGGACAATGTGGAGCGATGGGTGGCTGGACAGATGGCGAAGAAGATGGCCAAGCAGGTCAAAGGAGCGGACATGTCCCACGAAGCTGAGAGGACGACGCCGGCTGGAGTGGCCGATAAAATTCCTGCGGACGGGGTGATGGTTGATTGTCCAGAAGGCTGCGATACCCCGGAACGATATACCCATACTCTATATCACTAGCATGCGTGCAATACTACACGACCTCCCTGCGTCAAATCCTCCGAGTGCTCCTCCTGTCTGGTCCACCTAGCCCGGCCCGCCATGAGTAGGTTCGATATCCTCGAGGGGGAAGTCCTTGACGTTGTTCGGCGATGCCATGGAATTTGGACGACCGGAAGTGAACGTGCGCCCGTCCATGCTGTTCAGCTGCGTCTCGTCCAGGCTATCGAGCTGCGTCTCATCGAGCGTCGTGAGCGAGCGGTCCTGCGCCTCTGCGCCATCCGCGAACCGCATGCCGTGCGACACCTGGGTGCTCAGCAGCAGCGACGTCGTAGCCGAGCGGCGCATGGCAACGACAAGGAGGATAAGAGTTGGCAGGATACCCTGTAAGAGTTCGTTAGTTCGAGATCTACGCCCGAATGAGGATCGCGTACGGCCATGGGAGGATAGGCGGCGCCTATCACGGTGTAGACCACGTAGACAGTACCTGCGCCGTTGTAGAGGTCGATGCCAAAGCGCACGGCCTGCTTGAGAATGGGTATGATGGTACGGCTCATAGGAAAGCGGGGACTTGCCCACAATATGCAGTACAGCGTCCCCGACTCCAAGAGCAAGATGAGGATCTTCTCCGCTCGTGAGGTCTTTCGCCAGCCACTGATGAGCCTCTTTACATCACGAAGGTAGTACCTAGCGATGCCAGCACGTCAGCGTATCGAACGGATGGTGTAGATACAGCGCCGCACCAGAATCTGATAGCCACCAGGATCGTTGAGACGGCGTTGGTGATCAACAATGGGATTTCCATCATTATTGCGCTCGACTGCAGCCCATTTTTGGGAGCCTTGATGAAGGTGACACATTCAATCAGGACACCAACTGAGCTCTGTTCAAGCCTCCTTCTAATCGACAGCAGGTTCAGACGCACCAAAACTTCCGAGCAAGCACAGAAGTAGCATTCCTTTCACAAAGCGGCTGCCGCGATAGAGGATCCAGACTCGCCAGACGACGATCGTGTCGCTCATAACATACTGCGGAAAGAATCATTAGTTACAAAACGAGGCGAGTATGCAAGGAACCTACGTTAAACCGTGTAGCGACTATGAATACGATGTCTAGCCAGCGCAGAAGATGTGGCAAGGAGGGGTCCATGTTCAAGCCCAACGACGGCATTTGCACAACTTCGAGGAGGACGGCCACGGATATGGTGCAGGTAGAAGAAAGGAACAGAGCAACGATGCATGCTGTGACCGGGCGCGACCAGGTTTTCTGCCGTCTATGGACAAAAGGTCAGAATAATGCAAGACAGCGAGCGGCGGGCCAAACACTCACGTCAAAGCAGCCAAAGCGGCGACCAGCAGCGCGGCTTGTATGCCTATGGCAGAGGGTGTCATTTGTGTGGCAAATCTTGCCAAAAGTGCGGGCCCACCGTAGAAGAGTACTTCGACGCCTTCCTGCATGACAATGAGCTTCAGGTCTTCTACGTCGCCCCCAGAGAGCGGGCGGAGCTGAACGTTTCGAACGTTTCGAGCCGCCGAGGACCGCATAGCTGTAGGAACATGTACTCGAATGTCCTAGAGAGAGCGGCGCGTACCCGCAGCCGATAGAGTTATTATACGTGCGATGAACAAGGAGGCTCGGCTTCTTCCCGTGAGCTATCCTGGACCGAACACAACGTATCCATAGCTTGGAGCCGGCTCCGACGGATAGAGCTGTGAGGTATGATAGCGGCCCGATATCCTCTGGTAGTGGTTCGAGAGTGAACTAGGAGTGCCTCGTGGGCCCGGGAGAAGGTGGCGGTGGCGTGACCCTTGTACTGCTGCACACCGGGTTCGAGCGGGAGTCGTGCTATATTTGTTCAAAACGGAACTTGTGAGCTTACATCCAGAAGACAAGGTCAGAAAAGAGCGCCTACAGTGCCGAGAGGGTCGCACGTTTTCGAGGGCGACGGAGGAATGAAGTACCATGTCCTGGAATTGCCAAGACGTTGACGCTGAAGAAAGGGGTCTTCATGGGTTCCTACATACCACCTCTATCGAGACTTGCTCCTCCATTGCGAGCGAACTACAATGGGTGCATGGTCCGAGTACAAGTTCAGTGCGGACGGAGGAAGCAAGTGCTCGTTTGGTGACTTTGGTCCCGCTCGGTGGTCGGCAACTCCCGAAAGACACGATCACGTGGCTTCATGTTGAATTTCTCGACGCTGGCACGAAGACGAGCGGCGACCCTCGAGTGGCCGGCTCGTTAGGCAGGTGTGTGTGAATCCTGACTCTTGTATGTTGTGTGCACGTACATCGCATCAAAGCCGGCAGGGTAAGGGCGTCGTACAACCTTGATCAAACCGTTCGGACAGGGACCGAGGAATCCGTAATCTGGAGGCCAAAGAATCATCTTATTTGTATACAAGAATCTCTGACATGCGTATGGAGTTTAACGAGCAGCGCTGCGATTGACTTGTAGAGGTAAAGCGCATACGATGGGATACTTGCGTGCTCATCGCTAAGGTCGAAGCGGCCGAGCGTTCCATGGCGACGACGAAAACAATGAGCGTCGGCAAAATACCCTTAGAGGCGTTAGTTGGGCGTCCTATGACAAATTATTCAAGAAGCTGACGTACAGCAATGCTATGGTACGCGGCTGAGACCACACTGTACGCGACGTAAGTGGTAGAGGCGCCGTTCACGCCGACATCAAGACCGAAGCGCACGGCCTGGCGGGAAGGGCGGTCAGCAGGGTAAGCGCATGTTGGAGATAGAATCGTTATACAGACGTACCCACAGCGCGCAATAGATGGTACCGGTCTCCAGTAGAAGGATGAGTACCCTTTCTATCTGCGTTGATTGTCTCCAACCGCCTACGAGACGCTTGACCTCGCGAACGTAGTACCTAGCACTAGCATCAGTTCCAGCAATCTCTAGGTCAGTGACTTGAACCGCCATACCAGAACTTGATAGCCATGAGCACTGTGGTGACAATATTCGTAGTCAAGAGCGGTATTTCCAGCATGGCAGTACTTGCTCGCTGCCCTCTCTCGGGAGCATTGAAGTAGAGGGCGCCCTCGCCGATGACGCCAGCTGCAATGCGCGTCAATCTTACTCGACCGGCCCACAGGTTGCCCTTACCGAAGCTGCACATCATACAGAAGATCAGCACGCATTTCACGATGCGGCTGTCCTGCCACAAAATCCATACCCTCCAGACAACGATGGTATCGCTCATGACGTACTGGAGGGCGATGGTGAGGCGGGACGAGACGGGAGTATATCGAAAGCTCACGTTGAATCGCGAACAGACTTTTGACAGGATGTTGAGATTGAATAGCGAACTCGATGAGGAGTTGGCCGTCGCGTAGTCAGCCGATGGCCATAGCAGAAGGTCGTACATTACGAGACCTACCACTTCAACGGTCGACGAGACGAAAAGGGCAGTCACGCATGCCATGACGGGGCGCGACCATGCATCCTGGCGTCTACATGATGAATAAAGTCGTTTAGTGAATCAGAATGAACGACTTAGGGGCGACGAGACTCACGTTACTGCAACCACCGAGGCAGCAAATAAGACAGCCTGTATACCTGAAGATCGCGCGCTGAGCTCAGTGATAGCGTTCTTTAATGCGCATGCGTACCGTAGAACAGCAGGTCGACTCCTTCTTGCATCAGGATGACCTTCAGTTCATAGACGACGTCCGGCCCGAGGGCAGGTCGGTGGCTCTGTAGGTCAGTATAGACGCTCATGAGCGCACAAGGCTCACGAAGGGGAAGGGAACGATCAGTCGTTGCATTGATAGCAGTACTTATATGCTGGGCATTGAATGAGCTCGGACTTACTGCCGCGCATCATCACAACGAAGATGAAAAGGGGACGTACAGGCTTCCGAAGCTTTACACAACAGTTCGGGGTGATGGCAAGCAGAAGAGTGTGAATGAATCTGGATTCCACGGTCATTGAGCAGCATCGATGATATGATGGACCTGCTGCTGTGCGACAGATGCGAAAGGAGAACGCATGCGAGCAATGAGTTGCTCTCTCGCGGCGTTGAACACAACTTTGCGAATAAGCATACGCTCGTGCGAAGTTCTCACTCTGCCGAGTCTGCTGAGGGACGGAGAACAGAAGACATGGCACAATCAAAGCGACCAGACCGTTGCCTCCGCCGGAATTTGCCGACTGATTTGCGTCCGAAGGGTTGACGGTCACCAGACACTGAAGTTCAACACTGCGGTCGGACGGGGAATGCGCTAGATCAGCTGCAGAGCGCAAATTGGGTCATTTGAGAGCAAGTATAGGAGCCTTCGTACATTGGTTCGCACTGCAGTCCATCAGCGCGAGTGCCGCCGAACGATGCAGCATGGCTATTCGCTGCCCCGCTCGTCGGCGGACGTCGTGAGGGCCCCATCGCTCGTCTGGTCTTTGGGCGTCTCGTTCGTGTCCGCGAACTCCAAAGGATGTGATACTTGCGTGCTCAAGACGAGAGACTGCGTCGTAGAACGCTGCACGGCGACGATGATGACAATGAGGGTGGGGTAGATGCCCTATGAGGTGTTAGAACATTAAGCTTGCGGCGGCGCGAGAGAGGGATCCGGATACGCACAGCGAAGCTCTGGTACGCGTTGCTCGCTGCCATGTAATAGTCGGCGCGTGCGTCGTCGGAACTTCCGTCTACTTCGAGAGCGATGCTAGCAATCTGTAAGGAAGTTCAATGAGAAAAGCGCTGCCAGTACGACTTTGAACCCTACCCAGAGCAGACAGTACACAAAGCCCGACTCGAGGAGCAGGACAAGGATCTTTTCGATTCGAGTTCTCTTTCGCCAAGGGCTGGCGATGCTCTTGATATTACGTCGGTAATACCTATGACAACTGTTAGACACCAGCGAAGCGGAGAACAGAATGACTTACCAAACCTGAAGTCCCACCAAGATCGTCGCGACCAGGTTCGTGAGCAGCAGAGGTATCGTCACCATCAGCAAGCTCAATGTTGGCGCCTCGCTGTCCAGGTAGGCCACAGCGTACCAGACCAGGTGGGCAACGACGCCAACTGTATGTTCGTAAGGCTTAGAGTGCCACGACTCGGTGGCACGCCCAACGACTGACCTACGCTGCCGATCATGCAGAGCGACAGGATGACCTTCACGGCACGACTTTCCTGCCATAGTATCCAGGCTCTCCATACAACGATAGCATCGCAAACGAGGAGCTACGTATGAGAGGCTTATGATCAGCGAAGAACGTGTGGACTGCGGAGGATATGCACTCACATTGTAGCGTATGCATATCTGGATGGTAACGTCCAAAGCGAGCAATATGCGGTAGACGCGATCTGGAACATACAGAAAGGGCGTTTGAATGAGATAGAGAATGTTGCCCAGGATGACTTCGACTGTCGATGACACGAAGAGAGAGACCACGACCGCTGTGATGAGGGGGGAACGGTGTTCCTGGCGTCTAGCGAGAAGTCAGTACAAATGAGCAGGTCGGCGATCTCACGTAGGTTTGCTCACGCTAAAGCAGCGATGGCGGTGACAAAAAGCGCAGCGTGAAAGCCTAAGGAAGGAATCAGCCGGAGCGCGGGCCATCCTAAGATGTGATGCGTACCGTAGAACAGAGCGTCAATACCTATCTCGAGGATGACGCCTTGATTGAATAAAGTATCGTCCTGTGTAAACTTTGGAGACGCAGCAGAAACATTTCTGCGTATCATGAGAGGCTAGCAAGAGACGTCAAGAGGTGCATGGCGAAGTGAGGCTGATATTATGTGCCGTTTTATATATGGAAGACCTCGATATTTGTAGAAGGCAGATCCGGACGCCGCGAACTGCCCTCGCAACGGCATGTTACCAGGCAAGGCTCCGCATCTTCGTCCCTGCACCACAAGAGTCTGGCTATCAGCAAAGCGGCGAATCACGTCTGGCGACGGAGAGAACGACTTCGCTGAGGCGAGGGATTCGCACAAGCAGACTCCGTGTCGAGCACAAGCCCAGGCTGTATTCCCTGAAGATGCACTGGACCTTTGAGGGCGACAAGCTCGTGCAGCGCGATCATCAGTCCGGCGGAGGAATCGTTCACCCACACCAATCACTGCGTTCAGAACGCCGAATTGAGGAGGACTACTGTCCCACCTTCACAGCCCTGACGAGCACGGTTCGCATTTGACTCGTCCGTTTCACACCTTACATCAGAAGGCGACGAGGAAAATGAGCGCTTGAGCATTGACAGCCGTCGACAGTCAAGGTCAGGAGTAGAAGGCGGCGCGGGCGGACCGGCATAATTGAGCGCACGCGGGAGCCACGCTGCTGCGTTGAGAAGCCGGTGCCAAATTCAGTTCCTTCCTTCCGTCACACCAGACGCGCATCCCGAGCGAAGGGCGCGCCTCTCGGCACTCCCTAACATGAGCTCTTCACCAGCGGGCGGGGCATCCTCGGCCCATGGAGGCTCACATCTGCACTCGCGCACCCTGTCGTTCGATTTCGACCAGGACGACAGTTACGACTTCGAGGAGGACGCGCACGTCGAGGACGACGGGGATTATTCTGCCAGGATGGAAGCCGTACTCGGCGAGGACGCGGAGGAAGACGAGGGCGAGTACGAAGACTACGAGCACGAACAAGAGCCGGATATGTCTTGGATGGACGAAGACCCACAGTCATCGTACCGCGACCAACTACGCGACGTTCTGGAATCGGAGGACTCGGGGGAGGAACTGGGGGAGGAAGCCGAGGAGGACCATACGGCGGCGCAACCGCATATAGTTGCTCAAGATGTAGATGAGGTACGTATGAGCCTTGCCGCTATCGGTGTGTCGCGCTGATATCCATGGCAGCACCAAGATACGCTATCCTCACCTTCAACGCCATCCATGCCCAGAACACCACAGCCTGCCGAGTCCCCTCTACCAAATGGCTCCCTCCCTCGGCTCGCGAAACCCTTCCTTCACCCCACTGTCTCCCGTCTACGTTCCTACACCCCTCAACCCTCACGCGCACCTTCCTCCGCAAGCATGGGTACACTAAATCCGCCAGGGCTCGACACGCCCGCAGGCTCCCACTTTTCCGCACTTTCCCGCATGTCCTCTTTGTCGAACCTGCAGCAGTTGCCTTCCGCCTCGACGGACGATCATTCCAATGGACATGTTCCTGCGCCTGATCGCGAGGTCTTCCGTTGGACTCTCCTGCGCAATATCGGCCAGCATGTATATTCCAGTAATCCGCAGAAGACCGCGTCTCTTCTCGGCGCCCCTGCCATCGGTGCTCCAACTGTCCTGGCTGCCAATGGTCTCATCTGCGTCGGCACGGACAACGGGAAGACGTCTGTGTACGACTTCACTCAGAACTTGAAGTGCATCTGCGGCTCGGAGGACTGTGCGCATATATCAATATCTACTTTCTGCCAAAGGCTGACATACATGCACAGCGCAAACGGTTGGCCCTGTGACCGCGGTTGCCCTCTCTCACGACCATACATATGTCGCAACGGGACACGCTTTCGGACACGTCCAGTTATTTGACTTGAAGAATCCGAAATCGCCTGCGCGAGTTGTTGCACCTACAACTATTGAGGTGGTCGCTTCGGGCCGTCAGGAAGGACATATTCGCGGCAGTAGGATCGTTAACGTCGACTTCGTCGCTGGCAGGCATACAGCCTTGGTCTCCGCCGATGAGCATGGGATGGCTTTCTACCATAGCCTGGGCAAAGTTCTTTTCGTCGACGCCTCTGACATTCTTCGGATATTGGGCAAATACCCCTTGGATGACCCGCCCGTATCCCCGTCGACTATCGTTGCGGGTCCGACACCAAAGTCTCAGGTTCATACCCATGTCCCGCCAGAAAGGCGAAGGCATCGCTTCACCATGCTCGCGATGGCGCCTTTACCATTGGGCACGTCGCCACATCCGACAGATGCGTACAATCTCATTGCGCTGCTCACGCCCTCGAAGCTCGTCATCGTAGGCCTGAAGCCGACGCCGAAGACATGGCTGAGGGCACCCCGAGAACCGGAAGAGGGCGGCGGGAAGACGAAGTGGAAGGGCACGCTTTCGTGGTTCCCCAGCGTCTCTATTTCCCAAGGCTCGCCGAAGAAGGCTGCCAACGGGAAGGACGAGGTGGCCCCCGCGACAACTCCAATTCTCGTCTACACCTGGGGCAACTCCCTGCGCCTGCTCAAGGTCACCGAAGTCCGCGGCAGGGAGACGGTCCGCAACCCGCGCACGGGCAAGACCACCGAGATGGAGGTCGGCCGGATGGCCTTCGAGGACGCTGGCCGGTGGGCAGCGCCGTCCGATATCCTCGCTTCGCAGTGGTTGAATGCCAATGTGGGTTCGTTCGCTTCTTGTTGGCGCGCGTGGGGTGGAGGCTTACGCGTGTTTTGCTTTGCAGCAAGTGATCGTGTTGACGGACGACATGCTCGGGGTGTACGATTTGCGGCACGGCGCGCTGGTTGAGCAGGTGCCGTTCAATGGGATGTCACTTGTGTCGCCGTCGTTGAAGCGGTCCGTCAATGGGTCGATGCCGTACTCGGTGTCCATTCGCGATGTGGCGCATAGTCTACGGGCGTATAAGGGCAAGATCTTTATTTTGGTAAGTTCGCGCCGCACAGGATATTGGTTCGCTTGCTCATTCACTGCTAGGGTCGCGAGCATCTACAGGTTGGCACCCTGCTGACTTGGGCGGACCGGGTACTCTCCTTCGTCGAGAATGGCGACCTTCTAAGCGCCATCGATCTCGCACGAACTTACTACACGGACGAAGCGCCCGGCAACCGCAACGGCCTCCCGGACGATCCTGAGCTCCGTAAAGAGACAATCGGCCAGAAGATGCAAGATCTTATGCAAGCTTCAGCCCGCTACGCCTTCTCCGAAGAGCGCCTCACCGACGCCACCCACATCACACCGGACAACCGGGGCGTCGACCGCACTGACCTCTTCGAAGGCCTCGTCAGGACCTGCGCCCGCGCCTGCATCGCGCTCGACGACTTCGACTTCCTCTTCGAGGATCTCTTCGGGCACTACGACGACGCGGGCATCACGCGCATCTTCCTGCGCGAGCTCGAGCCGTTCGTGCTCGAGGGCGAGATCAAGTTCGTCCCGCCGTGGATCACGCAGCGGCTGGTGGCGCTGCATGAGGAGGATCGGCGCCCGGACCTCGTCGAGCGCGTTATCTGGCACATCGACCCGGCGTGCTTGGACATCAACCAGGCGATCCATCTGTGCCAGCGGTATCATTTGTACGACGCACTCATCTATGTGTACACGAGGGCGCTGAGGGACTATGTGGCGCCTATTGTGGAGCTGCTGGGCTTGATGCGGAAGGTGCAGCAGCATCGGCGGGCACAGCACCGATCGCCGGAGTCGGGAGGGGTCCTGGACGAGAGGACGTTGGAGTCGACGATCGTGAACGCGTACAAGGTCTACCCGTACCTCGCCAACGTCTTGTCGGGGCTCACGTACCCGAGCGAGGAGCCGCTACCGGCGGACGAAGTCGACCAGGCGAAGGGGGATATCTACGCGTTCGTATTCTCCGGTCGCTCGGCGTCATGGCCCAAGCAGGGAGACAGCAGGCTGGTGCTCACGGCAGAAGAGGAGGGTGGCGTAGAGCCGACATATCCCTACGTGCGGCAGCTCCTGCGCTTCGACGCGGAGTCCTTCCTGCACTCGCTCGACATCGCCTTCGAGGACTTCTACCTGACGGATGAGCCGCAGGGCATGAGCCGGCTGGTGATCATTCACGTTCTCCTCGATGTGTTGGCAACGGGTGATCTCTCCCCGTCGGACGTGACCTTCATCAATATCTTCATCGCGCGCAACGTACCGAAGTACCCCGGCAAACTCGAGCTACCGCCCAAGACCCTGCACAAGGTCCTCATTTCGTTGGCGGAGCATACAGACCCAAGTACGCGGGAGGACCGCCAGCTCGCCGCGGAGTACCTGCTCTCGGCCTACACCCCTCACGACCACGAGCGCATGCTCCGCCTCTTCGAGCAAGCCGGCTTCTACCGCATCCTGCGTACGTGGCACCGCCGCGAGCGCCGCTGGGGCGCGCTGCTCGTCGCCTACATCGACGACCCCGACCTGCACCCCTCGGAGATATTCTCGAATGCGGACGAAGTCCTCGGGCAGGCCGCACGGGCGAATCACGGCTTGTTGCCCTCGGAGATCGTCGCCACGATCGAGGACGCGCTTGCGCAGCTCACGCAGGCGGGCCTCACGTATTGTGCGGGGCTGTTGGATCGGCATGTGCCGCAGCTGCACCAGCGGGCGCTGGATACTTTGGAGGAGGGCGCCGACGCTGAGCGCTATGCGTACTTGCGCCACCTCCTCGGGCCAGTGCATTCAGAGGAGTACGAGGTGCCTACGATCATGCCGTCGAAGACGCCTTCGCAGCGTGTCCCGCGAGATCTGCGGCACCAGTTCGTGCAGTTGCAGTGTCGATATCATCCGGAGGAGGTTATATCGCTGCTTAAGACCTTCCCGGACGACTTCGTGGACATGAAGGCGGTGGCGGAGGCGTGCGAGGCGAACGAGGTGTACGCTGCGGCGGCATGGGCAGTGGACAAGCTCGACAAACCCGGCGATGCTCTTGGCAAAGTCGAAGCATTCGACAAGAAGCTCACCTTGCGTGTACTGGACTGCTTTGGCTCTGACGCTGCGGACACTAAGGAGGAGGAGCTGTCGCGCGCGGTGAAGTCCATGCAAGATCTCGTACGCACGGGCATCGAGATCTGCGTAGGACGGTCGCAAGGTTCCGCTGTTGACGTGCCTCTGGAGGATCTGTGGTTCCAGCTTCTCAACGGCCAAATAACAAGCGTGCAAGCCGTGTCCGGCTACCTATCCGACTCGAAGGACGCCGACCCCTCCGTCTCAGAAGCTCAACAGCAGACACTCGCTTCTTTGCGCGCCCTCGTCCAGGAAACTTTCACTGCGTTGGTCTCCATGAGCTCCGCGCGAATGGTGTCCTTCCCCCGCTTATTCAAGCGGCTGGTCAGCTCGACGGCGCAGTCTGCAAAGGGCGCGCAGTACAACGAGTTCCGGACCATCCTCACGGGCATGCTGGAGTCCTATCGGGAGGACGGGGACATGCTTATCATCTCCAAGCATCTCGTCGATCGAGACCTCTACGCGACGACCGCCGTGCTGGTGCGCGAGCAGGCGCGCGGCTGGGCTGCGGGGAGGGGGATCTGTACGCGTTGTCGGCGTGCATTGCTGGGCAAGGACGGCGTGGCCGCGGACGACGTGCGGATCTCCGTCGGTCGGACAGGCGCTGTGTATCACTTAGACTGCGTACCATAGCCGTGTGGGCGGTTTACTTGCTAATCGAGGATTCCTACGTATGTATGTACCGTGTTAATGTGAGGTGCTGATTTAGCGATGCACTCTGGCGCGATGCGGGGCGCGGGTCGAGGACTTCGTTTGTGCGGACCGCGGCGTCGATGCGGCGGCGGCGTTTGGAATGAACGCCTTTGAACATGCAAGTGTTGGG
>JAMQCK010000437.1:0-23058 GCA_024196135.1 Pleurotus ostreatus/Saccharomyces cerevisiae fusant | reverse complement strand
CTCTCCGTGAGAAAGCGCCCCTGTTTCTTTACATCCGGAGCACAGCCAAGCAAAGGTCGGTACCCTGGTCTTTTGTTCGACTACGTTGTTCCTTCACGAAAACCCGCCTGTGAGCGGGCAGCTACGCAAGCTACAAGACTTTCCTTCAACCAATATGGCTTCCAAGGCCCAGGGTATCGGATGACTGCTCTTTGTCCCGCACAGAGAGTCGAAGAATCACACGGTTTATGTTTTTGACGTCTTCTATGGCCATAAAAGTCACACGAACCTGCATGGACCAGTATCAGGAGATCACAGTCATAGGCAAACTTTGTGGTCCTTACGGCACCGCTGGACAGCCTCTTATCGGCTAGCTGTCCTCCTCCGCCGTATATAAGGTCGATCATCTTTCGCGCAGCGGCCCAACCAACCTCATCTCGAGAACATCATTGCCACAACCTTTCCTTCGCTCTCAATCATCCTGCCGGTATGCTTGGACCCCTCGACGCTCGTCTTCAGGCCCTCCGCCTCCAGCTCGACCTCCTCCAGAATCAGCTGATCGACCGCATCCGCCCCGTCCGCTACAATCAGCTTGCCACCTCGCGCGCGTACCTCATCCATCTGTACGAGGACCTCGACGCCATCGAGCACGGCTACGAGGCCTCTCTGTCTGGCTTCTACTCCGAGCTGCCTATCGGACATCGCATCCTTCTTGCTGTCGCACAGCGCGCCGACATCCGCGAGCGCGAGAATACCGGACAGGCGACGTGGCAAGAGATGGCGCAGAGGTTCACGCTGGACGCGCTCATCCCACGCTGGCGCGAGATCGCGCGCCGGGAGCACGGCGTGCGCAACGACGGCTTTGCCACCGAGGGTCATATGCCGCCGTTCCAGACTGTCGAGCAGGAGGCTGCCCACGTTGGCCGACCCGAGGACACCTACGAAGGACTCGAGCTCGAAGAGATACGGGACCTCGAATTTGGTGGCATCATGCCCAATGGTCAACGGCTATGGGTTGAGAACTTGCAGAGGAACACGACGATGCAGCTGCGCAACAACTACGAGGTCTGGCGGATGAACCAGCCCGAGCCGTACTTCGATCCTGTCTTCGGCCATCCCTTCGACATGCCACCGCCGCAATACGAGGCGCAAGCGCAAAACGAAGCTCAGCCGCCCTACGAGGCTCAGCCGCATTACGAAGCTCAGCCGCCGAATTACGCGCAGCCGCTAATGCAGGAGCAGCCGCCATACGAAGCGCAACCGCTATACGAGCCGCAGCCGCCCATGCCACAAGCGCAGAACCTAAACCCATTCGCGGGCGCCCAAGACCCATTCTATGGCAATCTTTGGCCTCAGGATGACGCGCCATACATGGACGATGACTCACAGGATGATCGGTCCCTTCACAACGGCGATGTGGGTCGCGACTACAGCGGCACCGAGAGCAGCGGCTACGATGACACGGAGAGTAGCGGCTACGACGACACTGAGACCGAGACAGAATCTGCGATCTCCGGTTCCAATTCCTTCCAGTTCTATACTAGGACACCGACGCCGCCTGCTGCTCGTCGCAACAATCCGCTTACTGCTCGTCTCAGCAACTCGCCTGCTCCGCGCCTCAGCGACTTACCTGCTCGTCGTCCGAGCACACAGCTGGCTCCTCGCTTGAACACACGGCTGGCCTCTCGCCCCAACAACTTGTCTGCTTCTCGTCTCAACAGCCAGCCTACTAGTCGCCTCAACAACCCGCCTCAGCCTCCGCGCAACACCCAGACGCTCCTCAACAACGGGCAGCCTATCCAGAACGTCTCCAACGTCCGGACCCAGTTCTCGCCTCCTTCGCCCCTCACGCCGCTCAGTAGCGAGGGCTCGGGGGTGTTTGTCAAGGAGGAATCACCGGCCACGTTCGAAGAGGACGCTCGCGGGCTCGCCAGCCTCGTCCCCAGTCGCTGCAGCTCAGAGGACACCGCCCGATTCACCGACTCTGACGCCTGCAGTGATACAAGCACCGAGATCGACGTTGACACTAGCACCGAGCCCGACGTCGACACGGACCTCGACATGGACGCCGAGTACGATAGCGAGTGCGACAGCGAGTACTACCCGAGCTCTGAGGGCACCGTGCGCTTCTAAGTTGCTTTGAGCTCGCTCTACTCTCCCTCAAGTACTCCGCTCTCTCGAAGACCATCCTGAATAGACTGGAGGCTTCCGACAGAACTGAAAGGTCGCAAACTCTAGATAGAACCGAAAACATGCCTCTCCCTCTATGCGTTGATGATACAATACCTGGATATGTTACACTACTCTACTCTCTATAGATGACACTGCTTGGCAAGACCCGCCTTTCCCGTCGCCACGTCCAATCCAACTGATACGAACGAGCGTAAAGGCTTGTGGCAGTTACAGTACCGTATATACAAATAATGGCAATCGTGAAACTCGTACATCCTCGTCAAATCGTACGTGGACCCCCGTCGACCCGTATGGGTGGCTAACGGGATACATCGGGAAGTCCGGCCGCTTACAACAGCCAGTCAACGAACTTGCCCCACCGCGTCGTCGGCGGCTGGTAGTTCTGCTTCCAGTACTCCTCGTCCGCGTCGATCTCCTCGAGGCCGCTCGTGAGGTCCATGTCCGTCGCCTTGCGCAACGCGGGCCGCTTGAAGAGCTTCCAGCCGAAGTAGATGCAGAGGGAGAGCGCGATGCCGAAGTAGGCGGTGCTGGAAGGAGAGGAGGGGTGGGTGAGTATGGTGGTGGTTGATAGTAAGGAGGAAGGAGGTAAGGGGGAAGGAGGTAACACGCACAAGAAGCCCTGGATATTAAAGTCGCCGTCGATGTTGATGAAGACCGCGAAGCCGTTGGTGACTGAGAAAGTGACGTCAGCCACAAAGATTCCTGAGTAGTGAAGAGAAAGCGAGACCCACCAGCAAGCAACACACACCAAACCAGCCCAAACCACGCCGAGTACGGCATCAAAATCCCCCTGAAGGGCAAATTCTCCCTCGACATCCCCTGCGCCTTCATCCCCTTATCCCACCGAATCCACGCGAGGCAGATCCAGAAGTAGTTGATGAGCGCAGCCACCGACGCGAGGTCGATGAACCACCCGAAGACGACGGCGGCGCCCTTGTCGACGGTCATGTAGGAGAGGGAGCAGATGGCGAGGACGAAGAGGAGGGCGGCGAGGGGGACGCCGCGCTTGGTGGTGTAGCCGAGGACGCGCGGGGCTTGGCCTTGGCGGGCGAGGGCGTGGATGGAGCGCACGGCGACGAAGACGAAGGAGTTGCCGCAGGAGGTGGCGGAGGTGATGATGACGGCGCTAGGGAGAGGGATAGGTTAGCTGCGCTGGTGAAGGAGAATGAGACGTAAACGTACTTGATGATATGCGGGAGGACACGGATGCCGAGGTGCTCCATGCCGATGACGAAGGGCGAGGCGCCGACGCCTGAGGGAAGGGGTCAGAATCACGTTTCTTACACTCGTTCGCGCATACGCAGCCCTATACTCACCAGTCCCATTCGCAATACCGTCAATCAAGTCCGGGTCGTTGGACGCGATGAGGATGCCCACGCACAGAATGCCGAGGACGTAGAAAGTGGCGAGACGCCAGAAAACGCGGCTGAGAAGTTGTTAGCGTTGTTCCTCCGTTGCAGCAGAGGGCAGGTGTGATATGACGAGAACGGAAAGCAGCGCAAAGCCCACTCACCGAATAGCCTTGGGTATAGTCTGCCTCGGGTTCTCCGCCTCGCCCGAGCACATCGACACGAACTCGGGCCCACCGATGGAGAACGCCGCGATACGGAACACGCCCCAAAAGCCGAGGAAGCGACCGAGGGAGCCGCTGACGAGGCTGAGGGAAGTGGTCAATACTACCCCCCTCGACTTGGAAACTATCAGACGCACTATTCTGCCATAGGGCCGGGCTGAAGCATCTGGTTAGCACAGTCGGATAGCAAGATGAGAAAGGGGGTACTCACGTCGTTCCAGTACCTGAATCCAAAGCGGTCGTGCTCGGGGTTCCCGCCGAGCATGGCGATGAAGGTGAAGATGATGAAGCCGATGATGAGGATGACCTTGCCGGATGCGAAGTAGAATTCGGCCTACCGGGAGGAAGGGGAGGGTCAGTATATAGAGAGAGGAGCGTACGGTGGATGAGCTACGCACCTCGCCATACAGGCGTACCGCAAACGCATTGAGGCAGAAGAACACGACCAGGCAGAAGGAGACCCAGATAGCTTCCGACGTGTCGGGTAGCCTGTAAATTCGCTAGCACCATTGCGGAGGGTGTAGGGAAATAGACAGGTCCACTGACCAGTATTGGAACAACCCCGTGACGGCAACGATGTCCGCGCACCCAAAGGCGATACAGGCGTCTGTCGGCATTGTTAGCGCTTAAGCGAGAGGAGGGCAGATGATCATGCGCGCGCACAAGCGTAGTTCCAGCCGCACGCGGTGCCCGCGGCGGGGTCGATGAAGCGGTGGGTCCAGTGGACGAAGCTGCCGTTAACGGCCTGAGAGGCGATCAGCGTATGACCTTCCCTTCGCACATGGAGAAGCTCACATAGAGGGAGGCAAGTTCGCCGGCGGGTTGGGAGACTGTGGATTGGTGTTAGGGAGGGCAGACGAAGAGCGGTACAGTTACTCACTGGCCCAGACGATGAGACAGAAAATGCTGTAGGCGAGGAGACAGGATAAGGGACCCGCCATGACCAAGGCACGACCAGAACCGACTGCGAGTGCGTTAGCTTAGACTTTGGAGCTGGAGAGAGAGGTCGTACTGAAGAGGCCACTGTAGTGAGAGAAGAGCTTGTTAGGCAATGGCTACACAGAGCTCGGTAGTGTATCTTACGTTCCAATGACACCGCCGATCGAGCTTGAAGGTCATGGTTAGCTTTGAAGTTACAGGCGCGCCTGACGCGAACATACATAAGTTGTATGTGCCGCGACTTGAGCCCTCGCGTGGTATCCATACGCGAGGTATCATGTTGGTCGACCTCGAGCGTCGAGACCACGACGCCCTCGGTCTTTGACGTCTTGCTCTCAATGTCCGACATGGCGCCTTGTGTCGTGGGAGGGAAGAACCAGCTGGCCTAGCCCCGGAACGCCGCTATAAAGACATCCGCTCGAGTTGGCGATAACCGCTTGGCGCCACAATGGCAATGGCTGCGCGTGCGAAAGATAAGCGGCGGCTGATAGGATTGACACCGACGAAGGCGCGAGCGGCTGGCATGGAGATTCCGGGATTCGTGGAGTGACGTTCGGTTTGCAAACACATATCTGTGGAAGTTCAGATCAAGAGGCGGGCGGCATTTGCCGACACTGCGCGTGCGCTGCTCGTGCTCGTCGATCTCGGCGCTGACCGGCTCTTGTCCTCGACGCTCGTCAACTTCAACATGAATGGCGACTTTTCCCCCAATTTCTGTGACCCCAGGCGACAGCAGCTGCTCTCGAGCAAGGAACTCGTTCTTCTCGCAACCGCAACGCTTCCTCCAGCGCGGACCGTATCTATACGATAAGAAAGCCTATCATCATGGGACCTGACGATCCTCTCCTCGGTCACGTACTTCCATATAAATTGTGGCGGTCAAGGTCACGAACTCTGAGAGGGCGTCCTTCGTCAGCGACCGCTGCCGCGGCAGAGCCGACGAACCCCGATGACTGCGCCGACCTCGCCCTCCCGTGCTCACTTATCGTCCCCCGCACCCAGCGCAGCCCTTTCCTTACCGCCATAGTCCGCCTACCAATCTAAAACCGGCCTTCTCGTTGATAAACGCGCTTCGCACGGATATCTTGATATGGGGAGCAACGCATCCACGCCCGTCGCACCTCCTTCCCCCTCTTCTCCCGAGTCGCAAGAGCCGCAGTATCCCGCTATGACCTCCACGATCGTGAACGGCGCTGCGAACCCGACGCCCCCGGGCTACCCGCATCCTGATCCTTGCTTGTCCTTCTGGCTGCAGGGCGGGAGGAGCTCTCCGTTGATCGGGCATCGCTCGACTGAGGCTCTCCCGGAGACCGCAGACGTCACGATCATTGGATCCGGTATCAGCGGTGGCGCGCTTGCATACTTCCTCCTCACTGGACCTAATCCGCCTAAGAATGTGGTCATGCTCGAGGCACGCGAGGTGTGCTACGGCGCGACTGGGAGGAACGGTGGTCACTGTCGCCCGGATTGCTACAGAGGTGCGCTGAGCGTATGTTGGTCATGAGTTTGCGATTAACGTTCGATTGCTAGGCTACAAGGGCTACAAGGCGCAGTTCGGCAAGGAGCAAGCAATGAAGATCCTCCAGAATGAGATGGACACGCTCAACCTCGTCGAGGAGATCGTCAAGAAGGAGGGCATCGACTGCGACTTCTGGCGCGGTCTCTCGTATGGTGCGTTCTCCATTCCCCCTCATAGCCTACGACGCTAACTTGTATACCCCAGACGTCGCCCTTGACCAGTCATGTGCGGACTTCTTTAAGTCCAACTACGACGAGTTCGTTGCGGACGGCGGTGTCGTAGATGGCATCGTCAACGCCTTCACCGATCCCGAAGACGCTGCCAAGGTACTCTATCCCCCTCCCTCCCTCTCTCTCCTCATCTAACCCCCCTCTCAGCGCACGCGCTCCAACGGCGCCCTCGCCGCCTACGAGTTCCCCGCCGGCTCCCTCTGGCCCTTCAAGCTCGTCACGCACCTCATCCGCCTCTGCATCGACAAGCACGGCCTCAACCTGCAGACGAACACGCCCGCGCGCGCCGTCGCCCAGGCCGCGTCGGGCAAGTGGGAGATCAAGACCGACCGGGGCACGCTGACGACGGGGAAGGTCGTGTACTGCACGAACGCATTCACGGCGACGCTGCTGCCGGAGTTTCTGGGCAGGATCGCGCCGTATCGGGGGCAGTGCTCGGCGGTGATTCCGACGAAGGCGTTTTCAGGGAAGGATATGTTGACGCATACGTATTCGCATCGGACGGGGGTGGTGAGTGGGGTGCATCCGTGAGCAAGGGAGAGACGGTGCTGACTATGACTTTCTCGCCCAGAACAACTTCGACTACATGATCCAGCGCCCGAAGGACGGGACGATCATCGTCGGCGGCGGCCGCTGGGCGGTGCCCGTCGAGAACCTCATCGGGAACACGGACGACAGCGTGAAGATCCCCGACCTCACCGAGTACCTGCGCGAGGTGATGAAGAAGACGATGACCGGGTGGGGCGAGGAGGCGCTCAACGAGGGGCTCCTCGTCGACTGGACGGGCATCATGGGCTACACGCCGGAGGCTGTTCCCTACGTCGGCGCCGTGCACGGGAAGCCGGGCGCGTTTATCAGTGCGGGGCATTCGGGACATGGTAAGTGGTCTTCATCTTTGACCTTTAACTTGTGTTGTCGAACTGTTGGCTGATGTGTAACGTAGGCATGGCCCGCGCCTTCACCTGCTCGCGCGGCATTGCGAAGCTGCTTAACGGCGAGTCCTGGGAGTCGACGAAGCTCCCCGAGTGCTTCCAGCCGACGCCTGAGCGCCTTGCCGCGCCGAAGCAGACCGTCGAAGAGTTGTGGGTGGAGGTTGGGAAGACTGACTCGACGGTGCCGATGATGCACTAGACGCGTTGCCGAGTATTGTATCTATGCAATCTGTATCGAATTGTCGAATGTACTTGTCCGATAGAATGTATACACACTCGCAAGACGATTCTCCGCTTCGAGAGGGTTCAGGGTTTACGAGGTGGCATGGTGCTTATATTCGACATGTACGTGGCTACAATAGCGAACTCTGCTACGCTACCTTCCTGAGCGTGGGTGCCTGGATGGGAGATATGAGTGCGAAAAGCAGAGTAGAGCTGGTGGAGTACGGACATCGTCTTCTGGTGTCTGCGCAACTCTGGTCGCGTGGCGAAGCGCTTTCCCTGTACACAGAGATTGCAACGGTGGAAGCCGATACTGAAGGATATGATCAGTGGCTGTTCGTCGCGCCATGGGCATGCGTACCTAGCACCCGGGCCCCTACTCGACGAGTTGCCCTTTCCATGCTTCGGAGCTCCAGGACGTACGGCGCTTGCCATGGATGAGAGGGCCGCAGTAGTCTTACGCTGCTCAAGACGGTCGGCCTCTGGCGAAGGAAGCAGGTCACGGAATGTGAAGGAGTTGGTGCATGCTCCGTCACGCGCATGGGCAGCGAGAATACGCTGTGTCAGAGGATTGCCCAAGATGTCTTCCAGGTCGACACCCGGCTTCTCAGCAACAGTGGTACGCAACCTATTCTGGATGTGAGCGAGCTCGGTCGGGGGTAAATGAAGAGACGCACGCCGCCAAGTTCTTCTCGTGCGTAGACTGGCGTCTTGCCGCTGTCGCTCGCCACCACTCGGTGATGGCCATGAAAATCTATGGATATGTCAGATTTCTCGAAGACCCACCGTCAATGAGAAACTCACGGTCTCCAGAGCATGATGACGCGCCGCGCGCTCTTTCCATGTCTCGAGCAGTCGTATCGTGGCCTCGTGATCTGGCGGGTCGAAAGCGCCTGGATCGACTGGGTAATTGCTCAATGACCATGCTTCATCCTGGCTCATGAAGTTGACGCCGACGCCGAAGAGCTCTTCAGATGCCCGGAGAATGTCGCCAAGTATGTACCTAGAGCCTGGTCGATCGAGATATTCGCCGTAACAGTAGGAGATGCGTGTTCCGCGATCGGGTGGCGTGTTATTGTCCAACTTGCGAATGTAGGGGAGGAACTCGCTGGCTTCGGATGCGACAAAGAACTCGTATCGTCCAGGCCGTCCCCCATTCCATTCTTCGCGCGAGAATGTGGTGCTGAGGAGGAGATCTTGTCAGAATGCTCGGCTCTCTCTCGACCCCCAGTTTACTTACGAGTGAACCGCGGCCATACAATCAGTCTGTGTACACATGAGTAAGTCATCAATTTGAGTGGCGGGGCCATAGACTTGCCTTGCCGCAGACGCGCACTTGCAGATCACTGGAAAGGGGAAGTTCACCCGTTTGGGCGCCACAAATCTTGTCAAATCAGCTCTCTGCCTATGTGTAACGAGATAGGGACTTACCTTACAGTAACCAGACCCCAGCAGCTGCATGTACGCCAATGAGTCCGTTCCGTCATCGTTGGACTTGAAGATCGAAGGAAGGTTGTTGGCGACCTCGTCGGTATCAGCGAAGCGTTGTAACGCGCTAGCGAGTGAGGGAAGGCCAGAGCGCTGGAAGGCGTTCTTCAGACGCTCTAAGTCCTTGTCATCTATGAGCCTTCGAAAATACGGATGAGTTGCCCGGCAGGTGCACAGATCGGCGAATGACGAGTAGCTAAAGACCAAGTCCCAGAGCTCGGTGGGTAGACCGCATAGAACTAAAGCCATGCTGAAGGGGGGGGGGAGGGGGATTCGGCAGAGGAACTGGTGTGCAAGTGGTCTAGGTGATGTTAGGAGTTGAGAAAGCAAGCGACGTTCATTCATGCATTTTCTCTCTATATATATTAGCGCCCAAAGGAGTCATGCTTGTGTCCCCATGGGGACCAATTGTCATTGTATGTGATCGTGCTTCGATATGTTCGTGGCCACTGGCCACCCGAAGAGTCGCATGCTGACAGTTGATAGCCGAGCGGAGACAAAGGCGCTATTGTTCCTTTCTGGGAAATCGGCCGAGGCTCGTGATCACCTTCGGACCGCTCCATTCATTGTTCTCATTGTCCGCCCGTCGGGTCGTCACGGAGAGCAATTACCTGTTGGCCAGATGATTGAGTTTTACTGTCTGACTTGACCCAGCAGTCAATTACGAAGCAAGACTTTCGAGTGGCGACTACTAACTATCTACAATCGAGCGAGGCAGTTGCCAACAAAGTGGCTCAGGTAAGGTTCCAAAAATTACGTGCCCTCTTGAAGACTCGATGAGGGGGTGCCTCAAATCGGTGCGAGCACGTGCATCTACCCGAAGGTAGCCCAGCGGAAATAACACCCGACTTTTCCGATGACCACTCGACCAGCCAGAGGCCAGTTCAAGCATCATGGCTAGCCCGCGCCTCCTATGCGAATGCCAAAGGGCAGGGCCACAAGCATGGATCCCTCTATAACATCCGCGACGAAAGCAGCATCAACGCCGCCGCCAGACGTGTGTCAGTGGCGACGGCGCGAGCACGGCGCCTACCGCCTCTTGCAGATTGGCCTCCCCAGTGGTCAACCTCTCAGCACGCCGAGGGGCCACTGCAAAGGGCGTCTAGACACCCTCCACGGTGACCTCTCTTGGGAGGTATACAGGCCAGTTGGCGGCGCCGCTCTGCAAGGATGGGTGTCGGGAGCAAGAGCAAGAGCGTGCCTTTATACATAGCAACAAGCGTGACTCATTATGATCCGATCAAACCGTCGGCCCGCTGCCGCTTTCTATTGTTCTCTCTTTTTGGGCATGCATGGTTCGCTTCCTGACAGGAACCGAAACTCCGATTCTTTCTTGTCTTCCGCAATCACAACGACACCGAAGCTTTCCTGTGCAGTTTCTACCACCATGCCACGTCGGTGGAAGCCGAGGCATCTCCAACGCACGCATATCCTATCGCAGCCTCTACACGCGCGCAGCATTCTCCCCGTCGAGCTATGGCATATGGTCCTTTCATATTGCCTTCCCCTGTCGCTGCTCGCCGCCCGAGATGTCTGCAAACTTTTTCGCTCCATCGTCGATGCCAAAGACGGTGACCTACTCGCACGGTCTCCGCTTCTCCTCCCCATTCCCCCACCCGATCCTCGTTTCTTCATGCGTGTTACCAGGCGCCCTCTCGAATTCACTACTCTGCGAGATCTCTTCGATATTACCGACCCTCATAAGCCAGGGAGTTATGGAAGTGCAACCTACACAAGACTACTCTTTCGATCCGGCGAATGTTATGTGCGTTCATGTTTCCCCCCTTCGATGGATATATTCTGAGCCATCCATTTCGTAGACTTGCGGAAAACGAACATCGGGCCCTCCGCACTGTCTCGAGCCTATAATATACATATGTTCGGTGCGTGGATCGCTCTGCTTAGCCCGTGACCGTTCTAACGCGTTCTTAGGAGAGCTGCAAACAGCGCTTCTTCCGGTATGACCTTTACATCATCGCCGACACTATAAATGAACATTTGAGCAGGAAGAAGATGCGCTTCCCCAAGGCGAGGGCGAACTATCGCCTGCCTCGTTCTCCATGCCCTGGGGCCGACCGCCACATAATACCGTGGCTACCTGTACTCACGATGGGCCGAATGATGAGAGGCAAGACGGCTCTCCCGGGGATCCTCCTCAGCGACCTCGAGAAAGCGAGAAAGGAATTCCGGGAGTTCTCGGCAGTCTCGAAAGGAGAGCTGTTCGAAGTACGTGGCGAACTTTGGCCTCGTCCATATTCCATATGTCGTACTCACGAATTGAAACCTTCAGCGATACGCAAATCGCTACCGACGGAACAGAGCACTGTTGCAGGTGATTTTCAACCATACCTTGTCCCGCACGACGCCAAGTTGACCCGTATCCCACAGTTCCAACTGTATGTCGACGAGTGGAGGGTCGAATGGGAGAAGGACCTCAAAGAGGTTACTAGAGACAACGAGAGACGGTATGTCATTCTTCAGCGATCTCTTCCTTCGTGGAACTGAGCGCTTTTCCAGTGTGCGCAGTATCGTCTCAAGCGCCGGTGTACAACCGGCAGAGGCCAAGGTCAACCCCCTGATCAGGCAGATCGTGGCCACACGCACGCGCGATCTGCGCCGTATCACGCCGTCGAGCCTCAAACCCAAGCGAGCTGGGATAAGCAAGTCCAAGATGAAGGACACATGCAGAATATGCGGCACTTTCGTAAGCGCGGGCTGGATGGACTGTCATATTGCAAATCAGTGAGTCTCGTGTACCTGACTACACTTCACGCACTGACCGCAGCTCGCTAGTCACCCTGATCGAGTGGGTCATAGACGAGTCAACGCCGCCACAGGGAAAACCGAATTTCGTTGCGAATTGTGTCCGGTCGCGCGCGTGCGGTGGTTCTCGGCGACGGGCCTTGAGTCCCATAAGTCGGACAGGTGCGTTTTGACCGCACAAGCGATGATCTACGATGCTGACCGAGCGCTTCTAGACATGGACTACGGCCGCGCGACGACCAGGTGGGACCCACGCGAACAGTAGCTTCGTCGTAGCATGCGCCGCTTCCCTCTAAACGCGCGTACTCGAGCCTGCTTTGCTCGGCCTCGGCGTGAGCGGCGAGATGTTCTTCTATTGCTCTCGGTCTTCGAACACAATACGGGTTATGATTCCGCCCCAGGGGCCGTACAATGTTCATCATTATTGGACTGCATGCTGGAGTGTAAAGGTCGGTCAAAGGGCGCTCGAGTCGGCCATATCCACCTACAAAACTACTCTGACTTCGCGACGAGTTCCTCCATATGCGCCAGCTTCTCTTTCGTCTCCTCGAGCTTCTGCTTCGCGACCTCAATGGCTGCCTGCACACTCGCTTTGTCATCCCGCGCCGGATCCAAGAGCGCGCGCTGCAGACGACGAAGCTGCTCAGCACGGTTCCTTTGCTGGGCTCTGAGGACTACAGGCAGATCACCCTCGTCCGTCTTGAAGTCGACCCAGGAGGTGGTGTTCGAGCGCCGGAAGTAATCCTGCAGAGCGGTACGTGCCCTCGATGCTGCCTTCACATCGCTGAACCGCAGCTCCAGGTAAGATCCCACTGCGAGGTATGGTCAGCCGAGTTGATAACAATATGCGTGAAGGCCTTACTACGTGTGAGGAATACCAGGTCGCGACACGAGGCTTCGATGTGACCCCGCAGCTCCTCAGGGTCCGCATTTTCAAGCCGTCTGATGAAGAGCGTATCCTTGGGCCGCACCCCGACAGGGTGTAGCGGATCCTTTCGCGGGTGCAGTCTCTCCTGCAGGGCCTGATTCGTGGGTCCGCCGACCGTCACCGGAGGTATCAGCTCGGGAAATAAGGCGCTCCCGTAGAAGTCGATGGGGCTGCCAAGTCGCGTGCGGACTTTGTCGATGGAGCGAACGCGCGAGAACAGAACGTATGCATGCCTGCGCCTCGGATGAGCATTCGAGTCGGAAGCGCGCTTGCCTGGGGCGAAGGGGCCTGGCTCGATCAGCGAGTGCATTCATAGTAAGCTTGAGAGTGCACAACGTACCCAATGACACCCAATATACGTGGCCGAACTCATTTGATAGGAAGTCCTTCAGCTTGGAAATAGAGGTACCATCGAGGACTGCTGAGGCAGATCGTGCGCTTGCGGAGAGGCGTTGGCCGTGCCGATCGAGGGCGAAGTGGTGAGGTTTGAGCGGTTGCATCCGCCGCAGTAGTAGCGGATGGCTCAGTATCCGCATGATTGCTCGAGGAGGGTCCCGCGCTGGGAAGACTGGAAAGTGGTGAGGCAATGGTCCCGTCCGGCGAACCGTCGGCCTTCTGGAACCACTGCGCCTTAGTCGGTAGAGTAGATATCGTACAAGGGGCTAACCTCTCTATTGCTCACATCGATAGACTGACAGCGCATGTAGGTAACGTGGATTGCGCGCCTACTCGAGGACGCCATGGGTGCCAGGTCTACATGCGGCGCGCCGCGCGTTATCCCAATGAGAGAGTTGCGCAGCAAAGGGTGCGTTCCCAGCGAGTAACGTCAAAAAGTTCGATGCTATGAGCCTGAATAACGTCCAGAGAGCCAGCCACCGTGGACGTAGGAGAAGAGGCGTCGTTTGCGGTGAACACCTTGTGACATGGGATAGGGGCCGGCAGTCTGGACTGTGAGGAGAGACTGCCACTTGCGACGCGCGATGACTCTCAGTGAATTTGAGAGCGAAGCGGTTGAGCTGAGATTACAGAAGATGTTCTTGTAGCTCTGCATCGTACAGGAGAGCTGGTAATAAGCAGCAACAACAAGCAAGCGCATTTGGTTCCGTGGTTGATATACGGGTTCGAATCCCGAGGACTGCGAATCATCACGGCATGAAAGCCTTAGTATGTATACGAAAGCCCCATGCGAGCAGAATCGGCGCAACCCGCCTATCGAGACTGTGTGGTAGTGGAGTAGAGTCAGCGTAATACCTTCGTTCGAGTAATTCCCGCATTCGTGAGCACGGAGGACGGGATCAGACGCAGGTCCCTCGTGTGCGCCTTGACCGACCGTTGTACCAACACATTACTGAGGACTTGCGACAACGGTATGCCTCGCCTCGCGGCCTCGTGACGAAGTCTGCTCGGCCATGAGTGACGCGAGAGCGCGACAGACTGACGACGCACCGCTGCTTATTGGCCTTCTCGATTTGCTTCCGTGCGTGGCCCATCTTGCCAGTCCAGAGGTCGAGGTAGTTTTCAACCTGGTGAGCGGGGAGGCGCATAACCGTAAGCAAGGATAAGGCTATCGAGAAGATTGGGAACACCGCACCAGCGTGAGGATCTTGTTGCGCTGGCGGCGAAACCTATACTTCTGTTGAAGTATGTCAGCGCTCGCGTACGACTGAATCTACGGTGACTAACCTCGAAGAGCGCCTTTTCCCGTTGCTTCCTTTCACCCAAAGGACGTGATAGTACCTCCCTGCGATATTCCTTCCTCGCGCTCAGGAGCTCGGACGCCAGGACAACGAGGCGCTTGCGCGACTTGGTCATGCTAACCCTTTGGAGCCAAGGGGCAATATGGCGGTCGATCCTATGAGTGCGCTTGGGCCGGTAATTGGCATCCTTCCTGAGCGTGACAGCCTGTCGGCTAGCTTGGGGTCAGAAGTCGTTCCCAGAGGCTCGACCTTAGCGTACCGCAATAACAGAAATCGACATCGTCTCTGCGATGCATGTTAGCGAGTACTGGAGAAACTGTGAATGACAGGCCTACCGAGCATAAGTACATCTTCCTCACAAGATACGCAGGCGGGCCGTCCGTTAGGGCTTTGCACATCTATATGCCATATGAGAGCTATGGGGACATTCGAAAGGAGACATGCGCACGTAGCATCGACCAGGAAGGCAGAGGAGTTTCGTATACTGAGAGCTTCCGTAGCAACCAGGTTTCCAAGGGTCGTCGATGCAGAACATCTCGCGCATAGCCTGTAGTTTGTAAGGATGGCGGGTATACCGCATGAATTCACGAGGGTCGGGAGGTTGGAATGGAAGATTTAGAGGTGCACGAGCAAGCAGGGCACCATCTTTGCGGTCCACGATGTCGCGAAAGCGATGACACGTGTTACGGACGGCGAGGAGCGTGTACGGTGTGCACTCGGAAAAGATGATATGCCAGATCTCGGTAGAAAATAGCTCGTGGTATGCGAGAGGCTCTCTGGAATGGGGCTGGATGTAGGTGTAGCGTGCGCGCTTGGGTTTCGAGCGTCGAGTCATGAGGCGGGGCGGTAGCCTTGGACTTGAAAAGGCCAACGATATATGAGGGAAACGACGGGAGGGAACAAGGGACCCGGGTACAGACTCCTTACGTGGCTGGATCCGGAGCTCCGAAGTTTCCACAAAAGAGAACAATGGGAGAACAAAAGGAGCAGGCCGCCGTCGGGCCGACCGAGCACGTGCCCCTCCGCAGGACATATATATGGGGCGCGGGCGACCATCCTTCTCCCAAACCCTTCCTCCCTCTCGTCAGTTGCCTCTATTCCGCTCGCCGTTAACTGCTTCCCGAGGTTGATCGGCAGTGTGGGTTGCGGGACTCGTTCTGCTTCTCACACGGCCCTGATTCCGGCGATCCGAGGAGAGGACGGGCGGGGAGCCTCTGGCGGCGCGGTGCGGGCTAGCGCAGCCCATGCCGCGCGTGGGGAGAGGCGGTGGATACTCAGCTCGTGCTGCTGCCTGAGCTTCGGCTTGGGGCAGCAGCGCTGAGCCGCCTGACGCGCGAGGCTATAGGGTAGGTCGCGCTATGGCATTTTGCTGCGCCATCGCCTCCTGGTACTCGCAAGTTGGGCGCAGGCTGTCCATGTTGTGCTGCCTGCCGTCGGGCAGATGTCGCATGGATACGCCGGGTCTCGCTACACCGCTGGGGGTGTTCGTTTGAGGGCCGACTCCCTCAAGTGAACACTCAAATTTTTGGAACCGCATTCAGCCCTCGCCGTCGTGCGAGTTGATGCATGCCCGTAGTACCAGTAACTACTGTAGAATCGCTTGTCATTGCTCAGTCCTGTGCTGCTAGTCGCCACAATAGAGAAGTGCTCAAAGCTACGAGGTAAAACCATGCTCGGGCGTTCTCAGTGATTCCTTCAAGCAAGAAATACAGGAAAATCGGCTGTCATTCTGCCGCAGCGTAGCCCGAATCGGTCCCAGCGCAAGCGTCACTCGTATTCAAGAGGCGCTAGGTAGCGTATGTAACGTCTGCTGCCTATCTGCCGCGCTGACCTGGGGCTGGATTTCCTTCGGTTGCACGATGTGGAAAGTCTTCGAACATATGGAAATGGTTACCATGGCGCGCTAGCTCGACTTCCATCCGCTAACCTCGACAGAAGCGGGACCAGAGTAACAAGAGAGAGATGGGTGATATCCCCAATGAGGCGTGAACGGCGTGCCAATCATCCCTATTTGGATATTTCGGCCTGATTCGTCAATCGGCCGGCCTTCGCCGTCACCGCCATTGTCTTCCCAATTGTTCTGCTCATTCATCCTTTCAGCTTCTTCGGACCGCTTCGGATGTATCCACATGGTGAGAGTGCACTGCTTTAGAACAATTAACCGCGCGAGAGGCTCGCGCATGGCTACTTAAGGTGGGCGCTTCCCATCTAGCCGACATACTTACACACTCATGGCTTCCCTTCCCGCTTCCAAGCGTATTTGCACGACTTCGCCGGCGAAGTCCACCATCAAGAGGCCCTCCCTCTTTCTTGACACTCTGCCGAACGACATCTTGGACTTGATCCTGGCGAATTCCTCCGCCGCCGACTTGCATGGCTTGCGCGCCACAAACCCAAAGCTCCGCGACTTCATCGACTCCAAGCACTACCTCATTCACGCAATCAGACGCGCCAAGTTTCCCTCGATCGTAGCCATATGCGATCGGTACCCAGACGCCACACACCATCTTCCCGCGTCCCTCAAGCCATACAACATGGAGAATACTTTACCGTATAATCTCATGCTGGTCGGTGGACAGTGTACAGTATGTGCTCACTTTATTCTGCACTGCAAAGCTCTGCGCTGACATCACGATGCAGGTATGTGGTAAATACGCTGGTGGTCCGCCGTTGTCCAGCAACCTTCGCGTGCGACTCTGCGGCGAGGTACGTTCGGTTACTATTTCTGCCTGGGTACCATTCGCTAATGCAGCTTGCTCAGGATGAATGCTCACGCCGCATGTGCTCGTATGTCTCCTTCTTCCCAGATGCTTCCTTCAGCTGACTTTCCTCCGCAGGGATGAGTTCACGACAAGCAATTGGACCATCGACACGCCCAACAATGTTCAGCAGAGTGCTGAACATTACGCTGAAATTCCGTACATGAACGACCTGCCAAGCCTCACTCGTCAAGCCATACTTCCGAGCGATGAGCAGTGTGCGGGCCATCGGAGCAGATATCTTTTGAGGGAGTTCAACACGAACTTTTATGCTTGGGGAAGGGATATCTATGACTGGTCGGTGCGTACATCCGATATATCGAATGATCGCACTCTGATCGTCTGTTGCCAGGTTTTCGTTGACGCGAAAAACCTGCATGGGTCTCTAGAGCCTGTACGTATTCTCATATGTGTCAGGCAAATTCTAATCGCTCCACTGCAGATCCACTGGGCGCTTTGCGAGTGGCGAGCATGGGTGAGCGAAGAAGGACGGTCCGTACAGAAGGAGAATCTGCGGATGTACGTACTTGCGGTCGACTGGTGCGCAGACGCCCTTGGCTCACGGGCGTCCGCAGATTGGGTGATGTTGCGCGGAAGTGTGCGACAACGCTGGAGAAGCTACTCGAGGACCCCCTGACGCAGCGCATTCTCTGGGCGCATGCGCGAGACTGTACCCCAGTCTATTGGACGACGTTCCGGTACCTCCTGAAACCGAACCTTGATCGTCGCGACGAGGATCGCGTCAAGGTGCGGCTCCAAGCGCGTTTTATGGGATTTTCGTACGACTGACACCTTCCAGCGATCTGCAACTATCCCGAGCACCGCCCTTCCGAAGCTGGAGGCGCGAGAGAGCGTGAAGCGCCGCCCCGCTGCACGGAACGACCGCAGCGCACTCATTAGGTCTGTCCATGATTGGCCCATGTTGTCGCTCCTTCTGACATCCCGTAGCAGAGACAGGAATCGTACGGCTGGCTGGTTCACTTGTGCCCGATGCCAAGCGAAATTTGACAGTGCCCTTGAGGTTGGGGACCACTGTGACAAGGTGTAAGTCGGTCAGGTCATATAATTGTGAGTGCGCTGACGCTATATTCACAGGCATTCGAGGAAGAAAGTGTCATCGTGATTTTGAGTACGAGCCTACTCCCCAGGCGTCCATCTGCGGCCCTGTGTATCTAATTCATTTTTTATGCAAGCACTTATGATAATCATGTCCCAACCCTACTCGAGTTCAGTTCAGGGCGTTGTGTTTTCCTCTCGAGAAGTTCCAAATCGCTGGACAGCGAGCAAGCGTCCAATGCTGCAATGATCTTTGCCGTCGACGTTTGAACTACATCGGGGATTCGAGAGGGTGACTGCTAACACGCATGAGAAAACGTGGATCCGGTGAGAAGGGAAGAGCAGCGGAGCCCGTGCGACGCAGCGACGCGAGCAACGATTGACGCGAGAAGGACTTGAGGGAAACCCTTGTAGTGTAAAAGCCTCCGGAAGGGTACCATCGTCATTTGCACTTCTGAATCGGAGGTGTCGAGCGATGTACTTGGTAGGAGGGATTCCCAAATCTCGTTCAGGCACTTCGCCAGTTGCAGCCTCGGCGACGAGGAGTATAGGTGCTTAACCTCTCGGGAAGAGGAGAAAATGCGAAAGTTACACTCCGTGGTTTGCCCATGCGCATAATCATAGTGTCAGTCAGGCATACATGCTTGGTGTGATATGTAAAGGAGGAGAAAGTACATGCGTCACGCCAGCGGCACAGCGCGGGGGCGTGAAGGATGGCCAAGGAGGGCGGAGCGCCTACTCAGGGCTGAGCGCCTACTCGGTGTCAACGACGACGGTCTCGAGACCCTTGAAGGTGGGAACCTCGACGTGGGAGGCGTAGGTGTACAACTTCTCCTTCGCGTTCTCGTCGTCGTTGCGCTTGCCTGGAGGGTTGCGTTAGTACGCGAGCAGAGTGGAGAGGGCTTGGTGGAGAGTTGAGGATATAGCGCTAATACTCACGCTCAAGCTTGACACGGATACGGTGGGGGACGCTCTTGATACCGCGAGACCAGATCGCCTGGTTGAGCTTCGGGTCGATGCGCACGTCACTGATTACGGATGAGTATTGCACGAGAGAAAAGGGGAAGACCACGCACGTCGTGCCCATCGCCTTTTGTGCGAACTCGACAACCGCCTTCACCGCCTTCGGTGACCGCTTCTTGAACGAAGCACCTGCATTTCGATCGATCAGCAACTCGCCAAGGACGTGAAGCGTGTTTTACGCACCGTGTACGCGCTTGTGCAAGTGGACAGTGTATTCGCGGGTGACGACGTCGGAGAGCGCAGAGCGCGTCTTACCGGTCTAAGGAAGGGGGGAATCGGGGTAAGTTCATGGTGTGTATATCGCCAGTGCAAACGGACGTGCCCTTTTCTTGTCGGCGGGAGACTGCATAGTTCGTGAGCAACGGTTCGTTGGGGACGTATACGCTACGCACCATGGCGATTGTCTGAAGTCTTGATGGGGCCCTTGCCTGCTTGCTCTCGCGCGACGCAACCTCTCGAGTCTCGCTGATCGGTATTGTTTACCGCACTCGCCACCGCCAAACAGTACTCACGTGGGATGGCCAGAATGTGGCTGTGTCACGTGCAGCACAGCTATGCAGCTCTCGGATTTTGCCGATGTTCGACCTGAACCTCCTCACTGTTGTCTACAAGGGTCTCGCCTGGTACAGTGATGATGGAAGCATCACCAGGGAGTCCTCGTTGAGTCCTAGCGCCTCCGATCCCAACTCCGCGTCTCTGAGTTTGCAGGACTGAGCTTGCAATCACAACGCCAACTCATCCTGCCCCCACAATTTTCTATCTGATTTGCGACAATTACACAGTTGTTATGGATGTGTGGGATCTCCAGTACTTCCAGGTCCCGTCGTATGTGACGCGGACGATTCCAAGCATCGAGTTTCAATCTCGAAGTTGTTTGACCTTCCCATTGCTTCTATTTAAGGACATATCGACATCACAGCAGCGCGTGGTCGAACCGTCCTCATCGCTCACGCAGGATTCTCCGCTTGCACGCGCTGTCCTGTCTCTTGTATCAATTTGAGTGAACTATACACGTTTCTCTTTCTCCTACCGTGACAAGCCGTCGAGCTCTGAGCTCGCCCACCGCTTGGCATCTGTTCGGAGTGGCGGTACTGAGGATGCTGGCGTTTCGCCAAGCGATACCAGGGCGACGACGTCGACGAGAAGGCGCTGGGGAAACGTACCGACGCAGCAGAAAACTGGAATGCAGAATCGCCCTCCTTCTGATCCTCGTTCGAGAACGACGCGAAGGTGGGCATCCCCTCCCTTCTTTTCAATACGTAGAACTCATTCCATCCACCAAAGAACCTCCATCCAGCTGAGAACCTCCACCCAAGAACCCCGTTCCAGCGCCGACATATCCCCTGTCTAACGCCACCTATGCCATATCGTCCGACCTGAGTTTGAGGAACCAACGAACGAACCTGGAACCCGCCTGGCGCCCCAACATATCGAAACACGGTCCCCATCAGCACCTGACCGCCCGACGAACAGAGCGGCCAACCCCAGCCGATCGGTTTATATAGGGTGGTGCGCGTCTTTGGGCGTCCTGTGCACGCCCTCGAGTGTACTCCGCAAGTCGTCTTCGCGTGCCCTCGTCACTGTCGTCCTCAACCAAATATGCGCGTCTCCACTTCGTTGATCGCCCTCGGGCTCGCTGCCTCTGCGACCGCGCGCGTCACGGTTAGGCAGAATGTCCCCGGTATGTCGCAGTCGTTTAGTCGAAGATGATCGAGCTGACCATTGCTTCTACGTCCTCCCACCCCCTCCCCTCAACCCTTCCCCAACGTCCAACCCTCTTGCCAACGTCCAACCCTTCATAATCTCTCTCGCCGCACTCTCCATCCACCCAGACTGCCTCCTCACCTGCATCGCGACCGCCGACACGTCCGGCTGCGACTCAAGCGACACGGCCTGCCTGTGCGGTAACGACACCTTCGTCTCGAGCGTGACGCAGTGTGTCCAGAGCAGCTGCTCCGCGGACGATGTCCAGGCGTCGCTCCAGGGCGCGCAGGCTGTTTGCGCTGGTGCGGTGAGTTCGCTTGATTCAGGTCTCCCTTTCCCCATCATCCTGTTCCCCGTCATACAAGTCAATGCTGATCATAATTCGTATTGCAGGGCGTCACCCTGAGCGATATCCCCACGGGTAGCGCGTCAGGCAGCGGCAGCGCGAGCGCCACCGCCACGAGCTCGAGCAGCAGCCAGACCACCTCGGGCAGCGCGACTACTTCTGCGAGCCACTCCGGCAGCACCTCGCCCAGCCAGACATCAAGCGCTGATGGTTCTGAGTACGTCTAACATCGTCTGACCTGTCATGTTTTTGCTGAATCGTTCGACAGGGAAACCGGTGACGAGAACGGTGCCTCTGCGCGTGGCGCGAACGCCTTCGTCGGCCTTGCTGCCGTCGGTCTCGCTGCGTTCGTGCTTTGAGCATGGGATGCATCCCTTGTACTTCCTCTCGAGACCTTCGCGACCCTGCGTGAACTGTCAAAAACTACGGTGTTCTCTATTGCGCTGTAGGCGCCCTTCGGGACCTTGTAATTCATTGGCCATGCGCAGAAGGCTTCTCTGCTGTCCTCCATCAGCAAGCTCTCGTCCTTCGTGTATTCTTTCCATCGCAAGTGCGGGATTCGATTGACGGTAAGAATGATGTTCTCCCATCTTTTGTGGTTGAGTTTCGAGCTCGAGCGCTCCGTCGCGGTCAGCCACAGGTGCAACCCATCTCAGCTGACCAGATAACATTCATCATGCCGCGCTATAGAAAGATTGAATGGTCTCGTGGTGGGATCCTCTGGGAGCAAGAATCCTCTCGCACCTTCGAGTGGACACTTCGAGTTGTCTGAGCGAGAACTGGTGACTCTACAGGTGCTTGCCATCGGCGCGCTCAGGGAGTAGGACTGAATGCGTTGCGAGGTCAGGCTGCATCAAGAGCGCGTCATACCCTGATGGTCATTTATCCTTGTTGCCGCAGGGAGTCAACCCCGGGTAGGATATGCAACGTTGCAGTACCTATCTATGGGACTGCGTTCGTACCTCACCGAAATTGAGAACAATGGACGCATCACGCCGGCAACGGTCCGTCTCGGGACCGCCTCCTTCGCACGTGACCGTGTCCGCGGCGTGGCGGCGCTTGTCGCCCGCGTCGCGTCACCATCCTTGTCCTGAACTTCCACCAACCACGCATTCCGACCCCGATCACGGAACCCCCAAACCTGATTCCCCTTGGGCAAGGTGAGCTTCGATCTTATCTCCCTCCTATTATGCGCCCAGCTCGGTCCCAAAGCGGCATCGTACTATGTGGATCCCTTGAATATACCGGTGTTATCACTCTCGTTGGGATTGGCTGTCTCTTCTCTATGTCCCGCAGGCCTCTCTTGGCGCCGTCGGCCTCAGGTGCGGCGTAGAGCCTGTAGAGACTGGCACTCACGATTGCCGTTATGGCCTGAGAATTTACGGTCCTATTTTCTTCGTTTTCAGCCGGTCTGCCGTTGAGCGCACGGCCGCGTACAGTGAGCTTCTTCGACACTCTCTTTGACCCGCCTAATGAATCCTAACGCTGACAGCTCTGTGTCTTTACCCACAGCCAAGACCATACACGCTTCCATCATGCAGTGTTTACGTCGGTCATTATCAATGCTCACCGACACGCTCATGCAGGCTGCTTATGGAACTTTGACGGACTGCCGACTCGAGCTCCGAAAACAGCGCTACAAAAGTGACAATAGCTCGCTGGCAGGTAAAAGGTACGATCAGGCCTAAGGCTGGGGTCATGGAGATG
>JAMQCK010000436.1:0-23076 GCA_024196135.1 Pleurotus ostreatus/Saccharomyces cerevisiae fusant | reverse complement strand
GAGGACAACGCGGTGACCAGAATTCTCGGATCACACGCGTCGGGATCACCATGCTCGGAGGAGGCCTGTCGTCGCCGAGAGGGATGGCGGACAGGGCGAGAGGGACAAGTCATAGAGGAGGTGACGTTGAAGTCCCCTTGCAGCCCCTCGCACGCGCTGCATAGTTAATTGAATCCCGGAGGACGTACTGCTGGGCGTGGGGGGCAGGTGGACGGGGCGGCCCGGTGCGTACCTCAAGGAGAGTACGCGTGCGCAAGTCCAGCGTGCAGAAGCGGATGTCGCATGCGGAGACGGTGTGGTTATTGCAAGGCACACGGCTAGAAGAGCTTTTGTCGGGTTATTCGAGGAAGATCAATGTCGAGAACGGGCTTTCGGTCCCAATCTGCGCTGTAAATGGGTGCTGAATGGGAGGTGTTCTACTTCTGCATTTGCAGGCTGTATGGTCCAATATCTCGGAAGAGTCTCTGCATCGCAAGGAAGATAGTCGCTCGTTGAGAGAGGACCGAATAGGTCTGGATAGTGCACTTTTCCCCGGGGGCTCTGAAGAGCCGCGGAGATCTATGACCATGGCAACAGCTAAATGGATCTGTTACCATCTCCGTCCGTTGCAGACGGCGAGCCAAGGTTATGGATTTCGAGAAAGCTCATCGTCTTGACACGGGTAACGATGAAGGCAAGAGCCAAGGCAAGCCGCAAGCGGTGAGCGGCCAGTTCCGCCGGCCCGGTCCCCGCAGATAAGATAAGATCGGCAATCGCTGAAGTTCATGCAAAGATGACTTGATCGTTGGACGAGTCAGTCATCCATCCCCTCCCCCCATAACTACCGCGATGCCTATCCACGGACTCCCCCCATCCACCACACCCATGAAGCCCGCGCACTTCAACATCGAGAACGCCGTACGGCCCAATATCCTCGCGCTGCACCCCTACCGCTGCGCACGCGACGACTATCAGGAGGGTATACTGCTTGACGCGAATGAGAACTCGCTGGGGCACTCCATCCCCTCAGCGCAGTCGCTGCCGCAGGAGCTTCAAGACACCCTCAACCTGAACCTGCACCGCTATCCCGACCCCTCGCATCGCGCGATTAAGGAGCGCATCGCTGCCTTGCGTGGATTGCCTGGCCCCGAATATGTCTTCCTGGGTGTGGGCTCTGACGAGGTCATTGACTTGTTGATGCGGATATGTGTGGCGCCGGGGAAGGAGAAGATTCTGACTACGCCGCCAACGTATGGGATGTACGCGGTTTGTGCGCAGGTGAACGATGTGGGGGTCGTGAAGGTCCCTCTTGAGTTGAGCGGTGCGAATGGCGAGTGGGGCGAGCGCGGGCGCTTCAGCCTCAACGTGGATGCGGTAAGTACGCTTTCCCCACTCCCATTCACATCACCTAACGCCCCTACAGATCAAACAAGCCATCTCCGCCGACCCTACCATCAAGCTCATCTTCCTCTGCTCACCCGGGAACCCCACCGGCACCTCCCTCTCCCTCTCCTCCATCCGCGAACTCCTCGAGTACGAGCCCTACAAGGGCGTCATCGTCGTCGACGAGGCATACGTCGACTTCGCCGGCGATGAGACGAGCGCGGTCAACCTCGTGCGCGAGTATGCGAACGTCTGTGTGATGCAGACACTCAGCAAGAGCTTTGGGCTGGCAGCCATCCGGTGTGTACACCGCTTTCACAAAGTAGTATAAGTCATTACTTACCTCTCCACCCAAACAGCCTTGGTCTCGCCCTCGCCCAACCGCCGCTCATGCAAGTCCTCTTCAACACCAAAGCACCCTACAACATCTCTACCCCTGCCGCCCACCTCGCCCTATCCGCCCTTTCAGACGACGCCCTCGCCGCCATGCGCGCCAAAGTGGCCACGCTCACCGCGTCCCGCGCAAAGCTGCTGGAGAGCTTGAAGGGGCTATCCGACGTCGGTCTGGGTCCCGCGATCGGTGGAAACGACGCGAACTTCGTCATGGTGCCCGTCCTCGCGAAAGATGGGTCAGCGAAGCCAGACAACGCACGGTCGGAAAAGATCTACAAAACCATGGCAGAGGAACACGGCGTCGTCGTGCGCTTCCGCGGGAGGGAGCCCGGGTGTGAGGGGTGCTTGCGGATAACGGTGGGCACGGAGGAGGAGAATGGGGTGCTGGTGAGGAAGTTGCGGGAGGTGATGGAGGGGATTTAGAGGCGCGCTGCCTACACGCGCGTCCGAAAGATAGACGTTGGAAGTGCTGTAGATGTTGAGAATAGGTTGTACGCATATAGACCGCTTTTCGGGCCTCCTCGAAGGAAGTTCAACCGTGACACCCGCACGTGCCCTGACGCGAGATGAGTCAGTCACGCAGCGCGTCGCGACGCGTGTGGGTGCGTTATCATCTCATCCTGGGTCTTCCCTCCGCGTCTTGCCTCCTCCTCCCATTGTCAACACTCCACGGCACATTTCTATTCTCCCTCCCCACATCATCTCCCCTTTGTACAACGCCCCCCACTAACCATGTCCAGTCTTCCGCCCACTCTCGAGACCATACTCCCTGTAGATACATCCCCAGAAACCTGGATCGAGCACTCCATCGGTGGTACACAACACCCATGGCTGGACTCGCGCCCTTTCAAGGGCTATACAAACGCGTTCATTGTGCGGGATGGGAAGGTCAGTCAGACGGACACCATAGCGAACTTCATGCGTATACCACACGATGATCGAACATGGTACTGAATCAATGCTCTCTCTCAGATCCTTTTGGGAATGAAGAAGCGTGGCTTCGGGATTGGCAAGTACGCTGGCACCTCACTTGTCTCTGAAGCACTCAAATTGAGGGAATCGTTTGACAGGATCAATGGGTTCGGTCAGTACGGCATGCGAGCGCTCTCGTACTTTCGTACAGTGGTCGACTTACACCCAAATCAGGCGGCAAAGTAGAGCCCGACGAAAGCTCGCGAGACGCGGCGATTCGGGAGATGGAGGTGCGTACTAACTGTTCGAGTTGGGGGCGAGATATGAGAGGGATGCGTATGGGCTGACGCCTCCCACAGGAAGAATCCGGCATCCGCGCACCGCTCGAATGGGCAGGGACTCTCCTCTTCTTCCTCGAGGGCGTCGAGAAGGTATTCCATTGCGACGTGTATCGCGCGGAGACGTTCGAGGGGGATGTCGTTGAGTGAGTGTCGATCATGCTTACCAGGCTATCCACAGCATCCATCGCATTTCCTAAGACCTTACTCATCCAGGACCGATGAAATGCGCCCTGCCTGGTACTCCTTCGACGACATCCCGTATGCGCAGATGTGGGAGGACGACCCGTACTGGTTACCTCTGCTCGTCGCCGGCACATCGTTCATCGGGCGCGCTGACTTCGATGCGAAGCCGGGCAAGGAGGGCGAGTTTGTGATGAGACGGTGGTGGGTGGGGAAGCGGGCGTGAGCTTGGTCTAGCGGGTCAGCCTCTTCCAAAAGAACGAGAGCAAGGGCCAAATGCAGCGTGCGACGGAGATGTATGAAGGTAGGCAATTGCATTATGGACATCCTACAACGACTGACGAATCGTTTGTCAACGAGTGTAAACAAGAGAGGGCGAGCTACGCACGTATAGACGTCCCAGTACGCTTGAAGGAGATCTACAGGAGCTACATCAGTACAAAGCCAATCCCAACTCAAAAGTATCGCGCCAACCCCAGCTCAAATGTGTAGAAAATATGTATCCTCATTTCCCCACTCACCTGATATACGTCGTTCGTCAACACCAGGACATCCCCATGGACCATTCCTACACTCAAGTGCGCCGCCTTCTTCCCTGGGTCCGCGGCCTTCGCCTTTTGCTCTTCCTCAACATCGTCATCCTCCGCCTTGACTTTGACCCTCGAGTCCTTCGCAGAACCAAGCCTTCTGCTGGAAATCGTCAACCGCGCATCACATCCGAGACACAACACGATGGCAGGGTGGATGGTTGCGTTGAGTGTGTCGGGGAGCTGCAAACAAACAGTCAGATGACAATTGAGAGCAAGTCAAAGTGCAACTGGGAACGATTTGGGAGAAGCCTACCTTCCTCGAGCCAGCACCGATGCCCGCGATGAGAAGCAGTCGGCGTATCGGTATGTCAAGTTCTTCGTCCATGTACTCGAACGCGCGGTCGACGAGGTGCCCATGCAAGCGCCGCGAGAGGCCCTCAGTCGGGCCGTCATCGGACGTCGCCTGATCGTCACCCTCCAACGGAGGGCCAGGCGCTACGGGGAGTTCGCAACGGAAAACTAGCATTGAGGTGAAATTGTGGTCACTGGGATTGGGAAGAAAACGTACTATTCTCTGACACCCTCGTACGCCGCAGGTCCGCATCCCGCTGTACGTCCATGAAGAGCTGGTCCGCATCCGACTGGAGAGAGCGCATGTTGCAGGTGAAGATGTGGGTGGCGAGGAGCGTGCCATTGCGATGTTCGCTCTCGTCTGCGTTGCGACTCTGGTCATCGACAACGTCTGCCGGATCGGTGACCATCGCAGCGTCTTGATTTGGCATGTTGTTCTCCACCGCCCTGAGCGATGTGGGTGGTTTCGGCTCGTTGCTATTGACCACTGCCTTGGTGATCGTCGGTTGGCGCTCGCGCACTTCGACGATGCGCATGCCGTCCTCGGCCTCCGCCATGAACGATTGCACCCCGCTCGGATACACCGACACGGGCTGAGCCAGAGGTATAGTGTCACGCGGGTCGCGTACCTCGTCCAGGCGCAAGGCATAGCCCTCGTCGTTGGGCGCGGACTCCGCTGGTCTCGATCCGAACGAGGTGCGCTCGTTTTCCTTTCCCAACGCGGTGCCTGATGTCGTGCAGGCAGCACTTGCGCAAGCTCGACGGCGCATGCAGAGCTGCAAGTTCACGCGCCCACAGCGTCGGCAGCACCATCCAGCGGGGAACGTATCATCTGATAGGTAGTGACCTACCCGCGGTACGAACGAGGAGGGATAGACGCCTCTGTCGTCTTCGGAGACTGATTTTTCGGGATCGCGGTCGCCTGGAAAGACGGTCATCGCAACTGGCGGAATGTACGAAAGCCATGTCCGCGCCATGGCTGTCATGGAGTTCGAAGGAGGATCATCCGCGCCGATAGCGGATGACTCTGGATGTTGTGATGTTGGCGCTAACGAGGGCAATTCGGAGGAATCGTCAACCGTCGTCGGTGTTGGCGCAGGTGTCGGAAGCTGTTTCGGGCAAGTCGGTACCCACCACGGACGTCGAAGGTCTTCGTGGCCTAGAAACTGCTCGCCACCTCCCATCCATCGCAGTGTTGCTGTCCATTGGACATCTGTACTCGCGCTCCCGCTGCGATCGACGGTCGTGAGAGGCCTATCACCTGGGTTGCGTACGAGATTGTCCTGGAAGCTACAGTAAGAGGGCGACTCTGCCCGGCCAGGTGCAGCGAGCTTACCTGCATCTCGATCAGATGGAATAGCCCCAGAAAGCAGTATGCATATTTCTCCGGAACAAGCACGCGCCAGCAAGCAGCCAAAGTCGCTCGAGACGCGACCAGCAAAACAGGATACTGCTGAGTCCACGCTTCTTGCAAGGCGTCAACATCGTGAGGCAGATGTTTCGGCAGCTGCATCTCTTGGACAGACGTCATTCTTGCTTCAGATGGAGGTTTGACTTGAGTGATAGCCAGGACGCCATGAGGCGTGATTTCGTCATGCACGCGTACGTCCAAGGATTGAGAATCAGCAAGCGCGAAGTGCCACAGTGCCGCTAGAGTTTCGGGCGCGTATACCAACGGTACGATCGGTAACCCCGTCGGCGTCAAGGGAGGAGGCTTGGGCTCCTCACCCTCATCTGGTGGATCTCCGAGAACAACGGGTTTATCGACGTTTCCGGCATCTGGCACTCCTTGTGAGTCTTTGGCTGTTAATCGTGGTGGAATGAAGGCAAGGTGTTGTGGAGTGTGCTCCGCCCCAGATGGAAGGGGAATATTCGCGTCGTCCCTTTGTATCGTCTATGTTGCGGTCGATTTGTCAGCAAACGAAGTTCTCATGCGCAGCGGCCTACCTCAGGTGTCGTTTGACACTCAAAACGATGCTCTGCGTCCGAATGTACAGGTATGAGTTCTGAGCCTGCAATTTCCATCGTGTCAGGCGTTTTATGTGGCAAAGCAGCACCGTCGCAGGGCAGTTTCCTCGAACTACTTGCATTTGAGCATAAATTGGAGCGCGTACATGAACGACGTACATAGTGAGCCTGCAACATGATGGATCCGTATCGTCCACCGAGACCTGGACACTCTCTTCGTCTAGCATAACCACCGGCATGTAGTCGACCATGGTGGATATCGGCGTACTCGTCGGCTTCGTGCCGAAGAGTTCTGGGAGTACGGTGTAAAGGTCTGCCTTGTTCTGCGCAGTGCGTTAGTTGACACGTCTGAAGTTGGCGCAAGACACTCACGCCAGCCCATACCCTTGGACGTGCACCCCCAATGCAAGTAAAGCCATCCTGCGCTAGCGGCATCGTACGCGTCGCGCCCAACCTCGGCGGAAGCCAGCGAGGCCCATCCTCTACAGACGCCGACGTCGCCCCAGGATCTCCTCTTCGTTTCTTCCTCGGTGCATCATCGGCTGGGAGAGGTTTGGCCTTGCGCTTGCGCAGCTCCGAGCGTCTCGGGGCGTCTAGGAGCGTAGATGTGACCGGAGGGTCGAGGGTGCCGCTGGCAGAAACATGGTCGGATGCGACAGTCGCGCAAGGGGCGGGGGAAACGACTCTCCACGCAGGCTGGGCGACGATCAAAGCATCCAGAGTCACCGCACTCGACGACGCGACCGCATTGACGCGTGAATCAACCTTAACTGATGGATTAGACGCGTCGAGGGGAGAGATAATGTGACGCACCTTACGCGTCGCGATCGGTGCGCTCGACGCGTCCTTGCGCTTCGTAGTGCTCCCCCTCGGTCTGCCGCGAGGTCGCTTCGCAGGTAGAGAACCGAAGAGCTTGGAGGGGTTCGCGGGAGTTTGTATGGCGGTTGGCTGAGCCTTCCATTGTTTGCGGCGAGTCGAGTCGGGTGAGGGGATTGTGATTCGTAGCGAGGCCGCCTCGGATGTTGTTGACGTGCTGGGATCTTCAGCACTCGCGGGAACAGAGGGGGGAGAGCTGCTTGACTGTGAGAGGCTGGTCACGAGCAAAGGGGACTTGACACACCAAGGCATAACCGAACCCATCTTGCTCAAGCCGATTGGACCAGGTGTGCTTGACTCGGGCTCATGCATGCTAGTCTGTCAGCCTCAAGGACTTGAGAGATTATGTTGAGCAAGAGAGACTGACGATGGGAGGACAGTTCACAAGCAGAGGTGCATCGCGGGAGAACTCGATGTCGAAGGCATCGAAGTGTGAGAGTTCCCATCGACAATTCACGAGCTTTGGGAAAGCGATGGCCTGGGCTTTGGCATGCAGTACACATAGTACCACACAAAGGGCCATTGCCTGATACCCTTAGAATGAGGCAATGAAAACACAATATCAAGATGGAGAACAGGATTTATTTGGGAACATGATGATTGAAGGCAAGAATAACATATCGCATCACACATGTGGCCATAAAAAGGCCCAGATAGGACTCTGAAAGCACCACACCTCTGCACACGTGGACAAGGACAGGAAGAAACCGGTGAACACAGAGTTATCTAGTATACAGCCCAGCCTAGTCCACGCAATTAAAGTAACTTATCGAAAATCTGGTCACTATCCATGTGCCACGAATCCCATCCTACGAGAACACCTTCGTCGCCTTCTTCACCGGCGTATCCCCCACCAGCACCGACCCCAGCTCCTTCTCCTTCTTTGCCTTCTCCTTCGTCCGTGAATCCTCCACCATCGGCGTTAGACTACGACCACCCACACCCGGCGTCAACCCCCGACTGCCGGCGCCTGGCGTCAACCCTCGACTCCCTGGTGTATCCCCACGGTCCCCTCGCGCACTCTTCCCCGGCCTTAGGATCCGGCTCATGCTCACCTCCCGCGAGATCTCGCGCTTGCGCTTCACGCCCGCCCCCGCCGCGCGGTCGGCCTCTTCCTGCGCGAGGGACTGGGAGAGGGACATGGAATGGGCGCGGGCGAGTTGGCGGGCGTGGGATTGGGAGGTGGTGGTGCGGGATTGGGAAGAGGAGGCGCGGGCTTGGGAGGAAGAGACGCGGGCTTGGGAGAAGTGGGCATGGGGTTTGGAGGATGAGGCGCGGGACTGGGAGCCAGAAGCGCGCAAGTTGGCGGAGGACGAGGTACGGGCGACGCCGGAGGACGACGAAGTTCGTACCAGAGAGGACGATGTGCGCGCCAGTGACGCCGCACGGCTCGGGGGGAGCGAGGGCGCTGGCGCCCTACTTGACGCCCGACTGAGCGTGGGTGCTCTGCTCGAGGCGCGACTCATCGTCGGCGCGCGCACCGTCTCCTCATCGTCTTGCCACTCATCAGGATCGCTCGAGAGCCAGTCGCCGAAACTGGACGCGCGTGACTTCGAGCGTGCGCGATCGGATCGAGTACTATATGAGTCGAAGGGATCGTCGAACGCCTGCGAGCCAAAGGGATCGTCTTCGTCGAACGTCTGCGAGCGCGCTCGCTTCCCTTGCGAACCGCCGAGCACATCAGCCTGTGAGCCGAAGACGTCATCGTCGTACGTCTGTGAGCGTGCCCGCTGCGCCTGCGAACCACCAAAGACAGCATCCTCATCATCGCTCTCTTCGTCCGAAAAGGGCGAGTGCGGGAAGACCTTGCTGCGGAGGAGGGCGCAAAGTTCAGGGAGGGTCGATTTGAATCTGGGGGTTGGTGGTCAGTCAATGTCCCCTCTCCCATCTGATTCCGCTGAAGCTCAACCGAAGGAAACTCAATTGAAGGGAACCAACAACACTCACAACGGCTCCACCACATCCTCGCAAAACACCTGCATCCAGTCGCGCTCGTCGTCCTGCCTCGCTTTGCCGTTGCCCGTCGCCCCGCCCTTACTCGCCTTCGCCCTCAACCCCGCAGGCATGGACTGCACCTCGCTCCTCCTATCATCTTCGAGCCCACGCACAAGCTGCCACATAGACAACTTGTCCATGAAGGCTTCGAGGTAGACCTCGGGTGCGAGGGGAGCGGGCTCGAGGGATTTCCGGCGCTTTTTGCGTGGGGAGGGTTGGGGTTGGGATGAAGTCGGAGGTTGAGAGGAGGTTGAGGCGACGTTTGTATGTGCATGAAGCGAAGAGTCCTTGGATGGCTCAACCCGCCTACGCTTGCGCGGAGACAACAAGATATCTTGCTGCATCGCCGCGGCGTGCTTCTTGGCCGGGCTTGCGATGGAATCGGCGGTAGGCGAGGGCGGGAGGGAGAGCTTGAGGAGGTAAAGGAGGATTTGGATTTGGGCTCTGTTTAATCTCATCGTTAGAACCACAGATTTCGGAAGCATGAACGAAGAGCATCACGCACTCGCGCCGCTCCATGCGGTTCAGCCATCGTGTTTGCCATTGCGCGTCGGCGTCCTCGTTGGGTTCGGGATCATTGGATTGTTGGCTGCTGGAGGGCTGACCATTGACACTCGATGCCGCCTCATGCTTTTCGTGTTCATATGCGAACCACATCATGGCCTCTTCGGCTTCGCCAGCGCCGCCGCCCTCAGCGAGGATCGCGGTGAGTTCGGTGTGGTATTTGTGTGCGGCGGAGCGTGCGGTAAGGAGGAGGGGTTCTATGAGGGCGTGTAGGGGATGAGGGGCGTTAACGTCGTTGGGGCTAGCGTATGTGATGCGCCGTAAGGCGTGAACAAGGCCGTGGAGGGGCATGATGGACTGGAATGAGCAGGCTTGAGCCTCTGCGCAGAATGTGACAGGCGGGACGCACCTCGGGTAGCCATAGGTACTGCAAGTACGTTCGAGCGATGAAGCTCTCTGCGTCGAGGGGTGCATCCCGCGTCTTCTGCTGCACCTGATCGTCCTCCTGACCAGCTTGCTCATCGTTCTGGCCGATGTCGTTCCAAGGCACGTCCTTCAAAATCTGCTTCTCCTGCGTAGCTGTCCATGCTATATTGTCTCCCGCCGACAGAGCATAGCGCAGAGGATTGACAACCGTCATAACCGGCCGTCGTTGTTCGTGTCGAGTTGTGCGGCGTCACAAAGTCATTTGATGTGACCAACCGCGTCCGTGACAGGAACGTCGGCGGCTCGGCGTTGGCCGCGGCCCTGTGCATGGTCATCTCTCTCCCGCACAAGACCCTCCAGTGATTGAGTCAGTAAATAGTGACTCACTATGCTGCTAGATAAAGATAATAGGCGCCCCGGATAGTGCAATCTGGGGTATCCATCTTCTCCCGAACTCTGGCGTATCTGTGAACTCAAAGGGAAGGCTCGCTTGACTTGAGCACATCGCGATGGCAGCACCGCAGAACAAGAACATCGTCGTCCTCGGCGCAGGTGTGTGCAGCGTCGAGGGGGAGAGGATCACGAGGGGCTAACGGGGTTGTAGGCGTGGTGGGGCTGACCACGGCGCTGAAGCTGCAGGAGAAGGGCGGCTACTCAGTCACCATCATCGCTGAGATCTTTCCAAACGATCCCCTCTCGATCAAGTACACCAGCAACTGGGCCGTGAGTCTCCTTGCGTAGCTCTCGGGATCACTCGCCTAATATGCCCCCAGGGTGCCCATCATGTCAGTCTGTGCGGGGACGACGAGCGCCAGAAGAGTATGCCTCCTCTGACTTTCACCCATGCCTTTCTGCTGATCGTCTGCAAGAAATGGACCGCGAGACGTTCGACGTGATGTGGAACCTCTCTGCACCTGGTGGCGCTGCGGAAGGTTGCTTCCTGCGCATCCCGCAGACCGAGATGTATCACCAGCAGCACCGTCAGCCTCACGAACTCGAGGAGTGGATGCCCAATGTAGGCTGCAACCAACTCGTCTTGTCCTAAACTCCATCATCATTCCCCATCGCCAGTTTCTGCCCTCTGCATCTCTTTCCGTCGCTCCACACATTCCACTTCACCACGACCGCTAATCACTGACTCTCCCAGTTCAAATACCTCCCCAAAGAATCCCTCGTCGGCGGCACCGTCTCGGGCGTCTCCTTCAACACCCTCACCATCGACACGCCCCGATACCTTGCCTACCTCCTCGCCCGCTTCCTCGCTGCCGGCGGTGCTATTCAGCGCGCCTCGGTCAACCATATCGCGGAAGTCATCGAGGGCGGCGCGGGTATATATGGGCCGTCGAGGAAGCGTGAGTGTCAATTGTCGCTCCATTCTTTAACCCTCCTACCAAATTTCTTCTCATCGCCACAACAATCCTCTATTCACCCACCACCCCTCGCTAACCCCAACCTAACCCCCCTCCCAGCCACCCCGCCCAACGCCCTCCTCGTCTGCCCCGGCCTCGGCGCGCGCACCCTCGGGGGCGTCAACGACACGCGCATGTTCCCCATTCGCGGGCAAACCCTCCTCATGCGCGCGCCCTGGGTCCGGTTTGGGCGTACCATTTCGAGCAAGGACGGGCTGTGGACGTATATTATTCCGAGGAGGAGCGGGGATGTGAGTAGGGTTTTCCGAGTTTTGTTGGAGCGGGTCTTTGGAGAGGGCACTGCTGTGTCAGATGGGAAGCGCATCGTCGTGCTTCCTCGAGTGCACCTTCGTCGTGCTTCCTCGAGTGCATCTTCAAGCAACTCCAAGCGTCCTGGATGGTGGATCTTCCCTCTGAACTTGGCTCACACTCACTCCAGGTCATCGTCGGCGGCACCAAGATCGTCGACGACTACTACCCCGCACCGCGCCCAGAGACCGCCGAGGACATCCTCAAGCGCGGCTTCGAGCTCTGCCCCGAGCTCGCGCCGCCGGAGATTCGCGCGTGAGTAACTTCCTTTCCATTTCCTCATTACGCCTCTTCCCTTTTTTCTTCCCCACCTCACCTCACCTCATCCCTCCTAACCTCTCCCCTCAACCATCCATACCTACTAACTTACCCCTCCCACCCAGCCAACGAACCCCCACCATCGACGACGTCCGGCCGCTCATACTCATGAACGGCTGCGGTCTCCGCCCTGCGCGCGCCGGCGGCATCCGCCTCGAGACGGAGTGGGTGGATGCGCCGAAGGGGACGAACGTTGGTGTGGAGGGCAAGACGCCGGTGGTGTTTAACTATGGGTGAGTGTTCTCAGCCTTTCTTGCCATACCCTCTGAGCCTTTCTTGTTATACCTTGCTTCATCCGCGGACGCGAGACTTCGTCTGCGGGGTCAACGAGACTTCGTCTGCGGGGTCGACAAGGCAGAGGGGGACGCGCACGAAAAGAATACCAAATACTGACCACCCTCCCCTAGCCACGCCGGCTACGGATTCCAATCCTCCTGGGGCTCCGCGAGCATCGCGGTCGGGCTGCTCGAGAAGGCGCTCAAGGAGGGGCCGAGGTGAGTTCGGTTTTGATTATCGTAGTGCGGATGTGTTGAATATTGTTCTCCGCTACAGTGCCCAGCCTCCCGCGACCTCGTCCACCACCCAGGCCGACGAGGACAAGAAGCACCTCGCGCAGCACAGCTGGTGAAGGGCCTTTGCTGTCGGTCTGTCGGCCTCGTTGCAGTGTGCAAATTCGCGAAGGAAGTTGTGAAAGCAAAGAAGCATGTCATCTTTTCCGAGTCCAGCAAGCCCAGTGTATATATCAACATGTAAGAAATAGAATGTACAATCCTTTCGCATACGCGACAGAAATCCGCTTTTGTGTGTATATGTACATGGGTGTTTTTGTGTGTGTATATGTACAAAGGCCAAATTAAGCAGGCTACCGTGGAGTCCTGGGTATCTAAGATAAAAGAGATGGGTTGGGCCGACCAGGCGGCTGCAGCAGATGATCGGATAGGTCAAGAAAAGTTGCGAGCGACCGAGTCCACAGCGCTTCCGAACGGATGGACGGCCAGCAGGGCTACCCCCGTCCCCTCATCCAATGATCAAGTCATCCTCCGACGAGCTGTCCGAGTCCGGGGTGTAGAACCCCCTCTCGGTGAGCACATCCGTCCACGGCGTCTCCATCGGCGCCTTTTGCGGCACGGGCCTGTCCTTGCGGTTCTCGGTCTGGAGGACGAGGTCGCGGAGGCGGGGATTGACGCTGCGTGGGAGGAGGGGTATAAGTATGACCATTCGATCCTTTGAAGCAAGGGTCCGACCAGGAAGAATTACAAGACAAGAGACATAAGACCACTCACTCATCGGGGTACAACACCAACATATAGTGCGGCCCGCGCACTTGGTAGACGCCCGCGACGTTGACGCCAGCGGAACGTAGACCTTCCTCGACGGCCATTGTGTGCTCCAGCGGATACGCGATGTCGTCGCGGCCGTGGATGAGTTGGACGGGGACGCGGATCTGGGAAGTAGGTGTTTTAGCAAAGACGAAGCGAGCGAGAAATGGGTAAGAGGAGAAAGGGATAGATCGAGGAGGAGGAAGGATGGGAACGAGGCAAGCTTACGCACCTGACCCAACTCCTTCTCGGTCAACACTCGCCGGTTCATGAAAAAGTTGAGGTTGACTTTGCGCGCGATCTGGATGTTGTCGACAGTGCCGAGCCATGCGCGGAATGTTTGTTGAAGGGTGATGTCGCGGATGCTGCGATCAGTATCGTCAACCTCAATGTCCTCAATAAAACAGCAGAACTACGCACGCATTCGACTGATTATTAATCGCCTCATGGAACACCAGCTGCATCGCGCCGAAGACGATGTCGTCCAAAAACGAGAGGTCGCTTGAAAGGCCCATCTCCTGCCAGTATTCGAATATCTCTGCGCGACCTTCGTTGACTTCTTGCGGCTGGAACAGAATTCAGTTCGGTGACATGAGATGAATTCGATGGCACGAGGCGAAGGCGAATGACTTACCTCCTGGAATGGTGCGGGCGAGATGAGAGTTACAGACTTGACTTCGTCAGGGTATTGGATTGCTAGCTCGAGTGCGACCATGGTGCCGATGCCTAGGCCGACAGCGTGGAATGAGGTGATCTTCAGCGCGTCCTATAGATTTGTGATGTAAAGTCAGCATGAGGCTGAGTGAGAATGGAATGATAGGCGCACCAAGACTTGCTTGAAATCCACTGCAGTCTTCTCCGGCACAGTGTCCTCAGTGACGACACCACGCGAATCACCATGACCTAGCCGATCAATTGCAACAAGGTTGAACTGGCGTAGGCGGGGGTCGTTGAACTGGGCTGCACATACACACACATTGTCAGCCACACCCATTCATCCGAATGACAATGGCGGGCACGCTACGCACACTCGAAAATCTGCTGCGCCATATACACGCCATGAATAAACACGAGCGTCGGCAGGTCTGGGTCGATGGCCGGTGCAGACGCCTCCTTCGGCGTCGAGATCTGGACGTGGAATTCCACCGGCTCGCCTGCAGTGGTGGTGACGGGGACGTGCATGGTGGGCAGGGAGGAAGGAGGTTGGGAGGACTAGGTAAAGGCGAGATGACGGAGGCAAAGGCGAGCGAGGGAGAAGCTGGGAGAAGAGAGAAGGGGCTCAAATGACGGTGCGCTAGTATATATCCGGGATATATATTTGGCCCCCTCCCCCTAGGGGACGCGAAAGTCAATCGTATTCGTGATCGACAACACCCCATGGGCGGCCGCGGCGCGGCAGGGGCGTTGTCGCGTCATGAGGACGCGTCTGTCTTGTTGCTCGCAAGTTGCTCGTGAAGCTCGCCCGCGCACCCGCCACCCGATAATTTGTTGCCACCCAGACCAGACCGCGCGAAAACCGGGCTTTCCAGAAGAGATCTGCGCACGGTTGTGGGCATGGAGCAGGTTCGCGAACCTCGCGAAGATCAGGCAGCGTGAAGAAGCACGGGCGCTCGCGTGAATAGTGAGGACGTCAGCGGGAGACACCAGGCGAGAAGGTTGTTCCCGCTGCCACGCTGCGCGCTGGCAATAGCCGCGGCCGGGCTGGGAACCAATTGTGGGCTGAGAACCAATTGTGGGCTGGAAACCGACCAATTGAGATGATGATCTGCGCAGGAAGAGGGTCGTCCGTCGCCGTCGGGTGGACAGATCTGCGCTGAGAAGGCAGGCCCTTCATTTTGCAGGCAATTGAGTGAGAGCACGCGGCGCAATTGAACAGCGCTGACGGGGCCCGTCTGACGGGAGCCTTTTGAGTTCCTAAATGCAGGGTGCGCTCCCACGGTTGAGTTTACCGTTTTAGGAGGGCGGGCGGGACCGACGCTTTCGCACCCTCCAACTTCAGCAGAAACACAGCGAGTGACCGACGGAACGGCCTCGGTGGAGCAGTAGATGCGATTTGAGGGTGGCAGAAGAGGGTGATTTATGACGCAGACGTCCTGAGCTCACGACGGGTGAGGCACACATCAACTGCGCGGAAGCTTCACCTGCTCGACACAACCACCATGCCCATTATCGATGAATCATTAAATTAGTGGCAACGAGACAGGCTTACGACTAAACTACACGGTCCGGGCCCAGCGTCCAACGTCGTGCACCAAGCGCTATGTTGCACGGAAATACAGGTCGAGAACATGCTTCGCGGTGTTGAACCCAAGTAACGACACCACGTACGCGCCGAAGAGAGGGATGAGGGGCGCGAGAAGCAGCTCGGAGCGCACAAGGAAGGGAAGTGCGTTCAAGCCCAGGTAGATCCCGTAGAAATACTGCGCGAACCTGTATCAAGCTGGTGAGTTACCAGTGTACGTGGAGGTTGCTTATGACGCACCCGACAAGGTATAGCGTGTTGCCTACCCACATGCATACCCAGTTATCCCGGAGTACGATGGGTAGCAAGAAGAGCTGGGCAAGGTAGAGTGCGAGGTAGAGGGGGAAGAACGCATTCGTGTGCACGTCGAACGCGTAGGCCCATTCGACGCGAGCGTCGGCTGGTGTGGAGTGTGAGGGGGGTGAGAGGAGGAGGCGGTTCGCGGTGAACCTTGGGCGAAGTTAGTAGGAGAAAGTGATCGACAGGCAGGTAACGCACCAGATTATGGTTGCTACTATGATGCCCGTGAGGAGATAGTCTCGCAAGACCATGAGGATCGCGAGGCGTATGGTCCCAACCAAGCCGAAGGAGTAGACGAAGCCCCATGCTATGGCGGATACTGTAGGGATGTTAACATTGCACTAACGCTCGTTGAGCATAGTCGCGCACCACATAAACTCGCGGCGATGAGAACCAGGATTGCTGGGTCGTCTCGTGCCCAAGTGTTCTTCGTTTCTGTTGCAGGTTCAGCACCAGGCTCCAGATAACGAGCAGGGTCCACTAACGTTTGTGGAAGTACACATTCCTGTACCTGCGAGCCAACGCGTCAGGCGGCCCGGCGACAGACTATTGACCAAACTCACAACTCACACTCTTCGTGGTGCCAAGCACAGGTATGTCAACTGCCATGCCGCGACCTCAAAGTCCTTCCGAGCACGTCAGCACGGTGTCCCTGATGTTAGGCGCGGGTCGCGCGGGGGCGCCTACCATCTGGTGGAAGCGGTGTAGGCGGCGGAATATGAGAGGTATTCGCTGGGAGATGCTCTTGGGGGAGCGGGGGGAGCCATTCCCGTAGCCAGCTTCGTCTATTGTGGTGGGGAGGACCATTTCGACCCGTGGTCTAACGCGTCTTGTCGCCACGATGAAATGACGGTCGAGGAGAACTTTGGGAATAATTGCAGGCCATTGCCGCGCTCAATTAGGAAACGATGACTCAGCAACAGCGTCCGGTCGTCTTCGAGCTCGTCTGAGGCTCGTAAGGCTATGTTGAGTAGCATATATACGCGTCAGATACATAGAAAATTATTTACAGGCCTCAGATAGCAGCAAATGGGATGGTGAAAGCGTTCCCGAATGGGGCTCATGGACAAAGCCATTGTTTACTCCCGCTTGGTTGACACGCGGCATTTGAAACTCCGAACGGGTGCGCCGCACTTCTTTTGTTCTCGACGTTCTCGGCAGCGACAACAGCTACGCCACCGACGGCGACTACAAGCATCGGCAGAAGACTGCCAACATGGAGGACGACCCCGTTCTCGACTGGAGCGTTGAAGACGACGAACAACGCGAGCAATACCCGCAGACTTACGCGCAAGCGCCAGCGGCTGCACTCGACGAAGAGACCATATCGCTCGGTGGCGACGAAGAGGACGATGATGAGGCGTACTACGCGCCCCAGACCACTGACCGCGATGCACAGCAGACGCCGCGGGCCGCCGGAAGCCCCCCTGCGCGCGATGCAGAGCCGGCGCTAAACGAGTCGGCGCGCTCATTGACGCCAGTGGGGCGGGCGGAGGACCCTCCCCAGTCTCCCCGCGCATCTGGTGATCCTCCGCGTAGCTCGCCTCCCCCCGACGACGCCTCAAAGGGCCTTCAGCCGCGCGTTCCACACGCGCTCCCGCCCAAACCTCATGTGGCGCCGCCGATTCCGTTCTCATCTCGCGTCACACCACACCATTCACAAGACGCGCCCGCCAGGTCCTCCAACAGGCGAGAGAGGAAGATGGCGGGCAATGGTTTTGTGGTCAGGACCAGAGAAGTGACCGAAGTTGCTTACACGGAGGCTCCCCTACCGCCAAACTGGCTGGCCAAATTCTCGCGGACGAGTAAACAGAAGTACTACTACAACGAAATCACGGAGGAGAGCCGATGGGAACATCCTTCAGTGGCGAATATCGTGCGTCGCGCTGCTCATCCCGCCTCTCATTGACTCTGACATGGTTACGTAGGACGACGCTGCCACGAAAGATCTCTCCTACGATGATCGACACTATCGACCTGGTGGCGTTGCTTCATTGGATGATCTGCCTCAAGGACCTAGGCGACGCTCACCTCTAGAAGGGTCTCTGCGACGGCGTTCTCTGTCACCTCATGGACTGGCTTCGTCGTCTTATGCGCCGCGCGAAGGCAACGGCAATGGAAGATCCAGAGGACGCGGTCGCTTCTCAGATGCGCCAGCGGGCCCTTTCAGAGACTCACCTAGGGAATTCGAGCCCGCCAGTGACCGTACTTGGAAGCCCGCCGACTCTGCTGCGACCAGAGATCGGGGTCCTTTCTCTTTCGCCAGGGATGGACCTGCTTCGCAAGCCAGGGAAACACCGCCGGCGAGAGATACCTCTCCTCACACACGACCTCGTCAACAAGGCCCTACGTATGCCGAGCGCAGGTGGCATGCGAACGACGAGCCTGCCCCCGAGATTTCCAACGCTTCCAGTACGTTATCCACATCAGCGCTCCCATACCCCATCTTGCCGCCTTCGTATATCCTTGGGTGCACGGCGGGGGCAGTACAGCGTGTACTACTCGGCGTAAGGTTGCTCGTACCGACATGAAGCAGCGCAATGTATGCCACGAGGCAGCTTGCCATGTACCGGATGGCAGCGCACTGCACATCCTCATGTAGCACGTCGCTTGCCTGAAGGCTGCAGGTTGTGCTTTGTGCTTGAAGATAGCCCCCGCCGTGGGCCACACGCCCGCGCCACCTTCCGGCTCCCCTTCCCTGTATCGCTCGGCGCTTCCCTGGACCCTCTCCTGTATCCGCGTGTACGTTCCGCCTCCTCATCATCTGCATCCCAGACCGCTCGATGGACACTACAACACCGATCGAAGTTGACGCGCCCGCCCCTCAATCGACGCGCAAACGCGACCGACCGAGTCGCTTTGACCGCCCCGCCCCGCTTCCACCTGCTGCAAACGCAAGTGCACAGCGCTCGCAGTCGGTCGAGGAGGTTCCGCCGCCGCCCAAGAAGGACGCGGCGCCGTCGATGTACCCGAACCGGAAGTCGCGCGCGCGGTCTGCGTCTCCGCCAGCAGACTCGGCCACCCAGTCTGAATCAGATTCACGTACGTGCATGCTTCACCACCGTCGACGACTTTGCCAACGCTTCGCCCTCCTTCATTGTGGACTTTGTCACGCCTTTGTGTTCGATTTCCGTGTTTCCCAATAGGTCCTCCGCCGCCAAAACGCGCTCCGCTGCCGCCTCAACATGCGCAATTTACCAACCGCTCGTCAAGGCCTCGGTCACCGCCGCCAGCGCCAGTCGTTCCTGTCGCAGAGCCCGAAGTCACCAAGGCACCGAGCCCGGAGGAGCGCCGTCCGATGCGACCTCCGCCTGCGCCGCGTCAAGACAGGGAACCTACTGACCGTGACACTGAGCAGACTATGGACGCGGATGAGCCTCCGGCGGCGCGTACGGGCGGCATGTATGCTGACCGTGAGGGCGCAAGCGATCGCGAGGATAACCAGGACAGGGTGTTCAGGCCGAGAAACCGGGACGCTCCACGCGGAGGACCGACAGGTCCTCGCGGTCGCACGAGGGGACGAGGCGGTCCGCCGCAGAGGGCCAACGATTTGCCGCGAGGGCCGAGGGCGATGGCTAACGGCGTGCCCGACCAGGCGCCGTCGTCGACGCCTTTGAGGTCGCCCGATGGTCCTGTGGATTCGCCGGCTCACGAAGATGGTCCGAGGGGTTATGCACCCTCAGGCAGAGGAGGATATGAACGTCGTCCGTCGCCATCGCCCATGAGGGTTGATGAACCCCCGCCGCTGGCGCCCTTCAACGGAAGAGGCGATCGAGGACGACCTCAGGCATGTCCGGCGTTGTGGTACGCATATGCGCGTTGCTGACATGATGTTTGTAGGAATTTGGCGGTCGTCGTCCACGGGGTGGCCGCGGACGCGCCCCGATTACGGGGACGAACAGCACGCCTGTCGCTGCACCGAGGCCTTTCGGTGCGGCAGCCGCTATGGAACGTGAGCCGCCTCCTCATCAGGAAGCATTGAGGGCAGGGAAGGAAGTGTATGAGCGATCGGTAGGAGCTGTTTGTGCCCAGTGGTTTCAATACTTTGCTCACAACACCTTCAGCCTGAATTCGTACCGAGGCAATCAGAACCTTTGTCGAACAACGCGCCGTACTCGGTAGGTTGATATGACGAAAGTCTTGCAGCAGATACTGACTATGTGGTCAGGAGCCTCGTGTAGTCTCGCCTGTAGACAGACGCGGTCGGGACAACGGATGGACCCCGCGCGGGCAGACCCCTACGCGTATGGGTACTCGCTCGGTGACACCACCGCCAGTCACCCGCAACCCGGCTTCCAACTTCAATGCCTCTCCGTCGTTTGACAGGCGCGCCGAAAACGGACGTGGCCGCTATCCTATGGAACGCGGCACATCATATCCTGACCGTCGCGGGCCCTACCCACCATCTAGCGACCGACCATTCGATGCGCCGGACGACAGGCCGATGATGGACGACGGCCCCTTCGCCAACGACCGTCGCTTCGACAGCGGACCGGAGGATAACGGCCCACGGTTTCCGGACCGTGAGTTCGTCGAGGGCACTGGCGCTCCGCACGGGCGTGCTCGAGGCGGTCGTGGGGGTCGTGGTCGCAAGAATTGGCAGGACAACACCCCCGCCATGCAGCAAAGGGAGTTTGAAGAGCGGAGGGAGGATTTCGCAAGAGGACCGCCACCACACGACATGTACCCGCCGCGTGCACCATCGCCGCGGGGTCCGCCGATGCCCTTCTATGACGGCCCCATCGACGCGCGCCCTCCGCCCTCTGGTCCTGCCTACGACGACCGCGGACCGGACTTCTTCCCCGACGCTCCTCCCATGCGCACCGGCCCCCCGATGCGCGGTGGTATGCGCGGCGGAGGCCCCATGCGCCACGGTCCGCCACCTCACATGCGCCTCAACGGCCCGCCCGTACCCAACGACGGCCCGCCTATGCACGCCGGCCCCTCCCCGCGCGACTCGCCGCCGCTGATGCGCAACGGGTACGAGCGCCCGACGCTGCTCAGCCGGATCTCGAATGTGGAGGACGTGCATCCTGTGAATGAGCAGTTCGTGCCTCGGCAGGACCCGCCTTTCAACGACGGGCACTCCGCGGCGTTCAAGGACCCGGCGTTCGTGCCCTACAAGCGCGCGCGGGAGGATAATGGGCCGGATGCGGTGGAGAGGTCGCCCAAGGCTATGCGGGTGATGGAGGAGGGGGCGAGAGGTGGGGCTGGTGGTTCAGGAGGTTCAGGAGGTGCTGGCTTCACGCTATCATTTGAGGAGGGAGGCGGTGGGAAGCGGAGGCGGGGCAGGTCTGGGAGAGGGAGGAATCGGAGGGGGCCCGGGGGTGGTGGCGGAGGTGGGGGTGGAGGCGGTGGAGGTGGTGTTCAGATGGGGCCGTAAAGTCGGCGGGTTCTGGTGAACTCGGTCTGTGCGCGAGGGTCTCGAAGGACCCAGTGGAAAATGGCAGAGGTTTGTTTCCTAGTTCACATTTCGCACTCCTAGCATGTTTGTCATTATCATTGTTCTGTGTATCTCAGTCTGCATGTTCTCAGCTTTTACTGGATGCTCGGTTGTATGAGCGTGATGCAGGGAAGCATGTCCAGGCTTCAAAGGAGCAGGCCACGCCAAGCTCTTTAGGCAGCACGGTTCAGACGTCGGAGAGCAGAGTATGTATCAAGCATGCTCGGGTATACCATACAAACTGAAGGTAAGTATCCGGAACCACAAGGCCCCTGCGATGCCTTTCTGGCAGTACGCCTCGACAAGGAAGTGGCCCCATCCCAATAACCACGCGTAAGTCCAAACCCATCCTGCAAGTCCACCCACGGACCGTCCAGTAAACCGCGACCAGATGTCCTCAGAGATGATCCCCGCACCCATCATCATAAAGAACACCGAGACGCGGAGGGCATCCCCGCCGCGGCCCATGCCGTGGAGGGGTAAGGAGTGGAGGAGGCTGGAAAGGGCGAAGGCGCCGAGGACGGCGAGGATGCGGCCGAGGGGGGTGGTTGCTGGCTTGCATCCGGTAGTTGGTACTTGCTTGTCGCCGTTAGCTAGTGCAGGGTTGCCTTCGTTCGCTAGTGATGGCTTGCCACCGCTCGCTGGAGCTGACTTGTCGTCGACAGCCGATGCAGGCTTGTCGCCATCTGCTCGAGCTTGCTTGTCTCCATTCGCCCGCGCTGGCTCTGCGTCGCCATTCCGCACTGACGACAATCCCATAACCCTCGCCACCCACTCCCCCACCGCCCTCCCCGGCCCCGCACCCAGCACCACGAAGCTATGCCGGAACATCTGGTGCCAGCGGCGTCCCCAGAGGTCCTTGAGACTCGTCGCCGCCCAAGGCGCGTCGAACAAGGGCGGCCAGCGCGCGGGGTCGCCGCCCAGGAGGAGCGCGGTGATGCGCACGGCGTCGTAGGGGTAGACGACGGCGGCGTAGATGGTGGTGCCCATGCAGAGGGTGATGGCGGTGGTGTGGAGGGGGGAGAGGGGTGCTCCGGTGTGATCCAAGAACATGGAGGCTCCTTCCGGATTGCGTAGTGCTGGGTTGATAGCGTACATAGCGCAGAGCACGGCGTCGACGAAGAGGGTGTGGAGGATGAAGGAGATGAGGGAGTAGAGGATGGCGTGCCATCTGCTGCGGGTTGGGTAGGTGGGCCTAGGGATGGAGGTGCCCCAGTTCCAGCCGATGCCGCGGGCGTTAAACATGAGGTCGAGGGCATTGAAGATGAGGGTGAGGAGGGGGATACTAGTGGATTTGGTCCGTGGACGGTCGGTGCGGTAGAGTGGTTTTGGTGCTATGGCGAAGGTCACCAGTTGCATGGCGAGGGTGAGCATGATTGTCTGAAAAGCGTTAGCGACTGTACTGCAGCAGAGGAGTATAACTCACAATGTTCCCTAGGTTGAAGTAGGTCAGCCGAGACTTGTAGTTGTCTGGGAACATCGACGTCTGGTCGACCTTTGCGGATTGCAACGTGAAGTACAGGCCGCATGGCAGCAGCGCTAGACGTAGCAACCGAGTGCCAGAGAGTTGCACAAGGACAGCTTCAAGGTACAGCAGGCCATATGAGGGAAGGATAATTGTCAGTGCGGCATGGCCATCGAGGGGAACACTGTCGTCGAACATGGGGCAAGGAAAATTGACGCGTCGTGAGGCAACAATTCAACCATGTTTGCTCTCCTTTGGCCCTCTCGTGACCGCGATCCACCTCTCCCGTGCCAGCGCCAAGGAAGATGAACACATGGAGTCAACGTGAGCTTCGGAGGGCTCTTATCTCTCTTGAACTCATACCGTCACCTTCACTGTTGAGGTTGAAGCCTGCCGTACTGACCTGCGCGCCTGACCGATGGACGATGGACGT
>JAMQCK010000435.1:0-23094 GCA_024196135.1 Pleurotus ostreatus/Saccharomyces cerevisiae fusant | reverse complement strand
CCGCCCTCCCACTGGTTCTGCGCCTCCTTCTTGTACACGTCGAGCTCCGCGGCGGCCTGGTCGCGCGCGGAGGCGGCACGCGCGGCGGCGGCGTCCTGCAATTCGGAGGCTTTAGCGCGCAGTCGCTGCTGGTCGGCCTCTGCTCTCGCCTTTGCGCGCTTCAGCTCGTCCTCGGGCTCCTGCGAGAAGTAGTAGTACCCGCCGCCGACGGCGGCGAGGGCGAGGACGGTGTAGAGGACGGCGTTGGAGGACTTGGGGGGCTGCTCGAGTGGGGGGACGTCCGCGTACGTGCGGCGCGATACGGTGTTTCTCGGCTGGGGGATGGCGACATTAGGATCGCGTATGAGGGGAGAAGCGAATAAGACGCACCAAGGTCGCTGCGCGCATCTGCGCGCCCCTGCGGACGGCGTTGGAGACGGTGCGGGTGGCCATGGACATGGTGGTGGGAGTGAAGATGGGTGATGATGAAGAGAGAAGCTGCGAGGAAGGTTCGGATGGATATGACGAGCTGGCGCGTGCGCGACGTCTTATATACTGCAGGGAGCCGCGCGGATGACGCGTGTGATGTCATCTGCGCGTCCCGCTGAACTCATAATTCACGAGGTCATACACGGCAATCATCGCAAGTCGGCAGGGGGAGTAGGGGCCAGTGAAGAAATATGGGCCGTAGCGGCTCGAGGAAGGACGGGGAAGGAGGAAAACACGAACTTGTGGGCGCTCATATGTTGTGCCTTTTTTGGGTGATGACACGTGGAAAGTTCAACTTCGTAACATGTGACTTATTTCGCACGATCCGGCGCGTGTTTCGTTCGGCGCTTGTCCGGTTCCTTCACCCGTTTAGCGCCCTGAAGAGCTGCTTCATCCTGTCTAGTTCAATGCCATGTCACTCTCTCAATCACTCGTCGGCGAACGTGGATGTAGTATGGCGGTGTATCGGCATCATCACCGTCAAGTCTGTGTCCTTTGGACCGTAATCGGCGCTGCCATAACAAGCGCCCTCCGCGTTTCTCAATGTCAAAGACTATAGCGCGCTCAGTTGGCCGCCTTATACTGTGGTAGAGCGCACATCTGACCGTTTCAACCTCCGTTCTGTGCTTGAAGTAGCCTCTTTGCCAGCCACATAGGGAGACGCGCACGCAGGTAGGCGATGCCCGTCCCTTCCGGAGAATGCGGACGTGCCTATGAGTATGGACAAGGAAGGTATAAAAGCCGTTTGAACATCACTCTCGACTATCACTTCGGCTCCTCTTCTCTACATCTCAGCTTCAAATTAACCTGACCTTTTCCACAACAATGGGCGCTCCCGAGACCATGGTCGCATATCTCTACAAGCCCGGCTTCGACGACCTTATCCGTGTCGACGACTACCCTGTCCAGAAACCTGGCAAGGGCGAAGTACTCTGCAAGGTCCTTGTCTGTGGTGGTACGCTCATGCCCTCTCTCAATCTAATTACAGACGTTAACATCGCCGTGCAATCCAGTATGTCACTCCGACGTCGCCATTCTCAACGGCTACACCGCTGACAGCCGGACGTACGTGCTGGGACACGAAGTGTGCGCGACGCCGATTGTGTACGTCTACTGGTCCCTCTCGCTACATACTGTCTCCGCTCGTCTCGTTCACTCCCCATCATCCCGCCTCAACCCTCCCAACCTCACCTCTTTCCCCCACACTCACCTCCAACCCCAGCCTCGGCGAAGACGTCGACCCCGCCATCAAGATCGGCCACCGCTACGCCATCCAGCTCATCAACGGCTGCACGCACGCGCTCAAGCCGCATCAGGCCGCTGCCCTACAAGGCGTCGGCCTCGGGGGCCCGGGCGGGTACGCGGACTATATCACGGTGCCGGGTAATTTGCTTGTGCCGGTGGTGAGTTCAGGTATTTGTTTGGTCGGTTTGTCGTGCATTCGTTCGTTTGTGGAGGAGGAGATTCGTTGGCGAAGGAGGAGATTTGTTTGTGAAGGAGGAGACTCGTTTGTGAAGGAGGAGGAAATTCGTCTGTGCATGCGATACGGAGGGAACGAAATAAGTGATGGGACGACATGCTAACGACTATCATAGCCAGACAACGTACCCGACAAGGTCGCCGCCATCGCCGCGGACGCTGGTACGACGGCGTATAATGCTGTCGTCAACACCGGCCAGGTCAAGGCGGGCGACAAGGTGCTTATTATTGGCGTCGGTGGGTTGGGACATCTGGCCGTTCAGTATGCGATTTTGCAGGGCGCGGAAGGTGTGTTAGCTTCCCTTCTTTTTCACTTTCACTTTTACTTTGCCTTTGCGGGGAGGAGGGCAAGGACGGGAGTCATTCATGGGAGGGCAAGGACGGGGGCTATTCATGGTATTGCAAAGACCTACACTCACGCCCCACCCAGTCTACGTCTGCGACCTCAAGCCCGAAGCGCGGCGCCTCGGCCTCGAGCTCGGCGCAGTGAAGGCGTTCTCGCTCGTCGAGCTGAGCGCGGCGGTCAGCGCGCCCGATCCATTCACGGTGCATGTGGTGGTCGATTTCGCGGTGTCGGCGCAGAGTGAGTGTTTGGTTATCTTTTCTTGCATGCCTCTCCTCTTTGCTTCGCTTTCGAGCCTTCAGACGAGGGTCAATCGTCGTCACGAGCGGGATGACGAAATGATGCTAACGCGTATCACTGCAGCTTTCTCCCTCGGCTTGAGCGCCCTCGTCGGCGAAGGAGACCACTACCCGACGGATCCGCGATATGTTTTGGTGAGTACCTCGTCTGCGCCATCACACTATATGACTTGCTAAGTCAATCATAGGTCGGCGTCTCGGGCGACAACCTCGTCTTCACATCGGGCGAGGCGCTGTTTAGTGCGATTCAGAGTGCGTTAGATGCATCGCTCGATAGCAGTGAACACGACCGACTGACCGTATGTACAGTCCGCGCCAACCTCTACGGCCCCCGCAGCGCGACTGAGGCTGCGCTGGCGCTCTTCGCTAACGTAAGTAGACCTGACCCCTCGTATTGTTTGGCAGCCCGTGCTCACACTTACATCCAGGGGTCCGTCAAGGCGCGCGTCACGGCCGAGCCGATCGAGAACGTGAACAAGATTATCGACGAGCTGCGCGCGTACGAGGTCAGCGGGAGGAAGGTGCTGCAGATCAACGAGTTGGAATAGTGAGTCGCGTCGAAATGTGGTGAATTGGAGGCGCCAGTGGAAGTCGATCAGTGTGTGCTTGAGGGTTGATGTATATGAGTATGATTGTGGGTTGATGTTGGCGTAGAGTACGGATTCATGTCACTGTATGTTGCGGATGCGTAATTGTTATAGGATATTTAACAGCGACTGATTCGGTCGGAATGCAAGTAGGGAAATTTGTAGGATAGCGAAGCAAGTCCGAGCACAAATAAGGAGGCCAGAGAGCACACGCACGCAAGCCAGGAGTCAAAACCCTTCGACACGTCGGCGCGCGCCATCTGCCAATGCGTGAGTGAAGGGGATACGATGGAGAGACTTCTTGTGAAGTCCCTCGGGGCATATCTCGAAGAGCACGCCGGACTTCCTCGGACATATGCAGTACCAGATATGCAGTATGTGAGTGAAACGGGTCTCTCTTCTGTGTGACACTTGAGGAGCGGCAAAGAGGGACGAAAAACACCAACTCGAGGGCGCCCCTTTGATGTGCCTATTTTGGTGTGATAACACGTGGAAACTTCAGCATGGAGTCAGGTGACGTAATTCTCACGGTCCGGCGCGTGTTTCGTCCGGCGCTTGTTCAGTTCCGTCTCCTGCTTAGCACGCTCATGAGTGCTTCCGTCGCGTCTCGCTTGGTGGTGTGCCACACTCTGCATGACTTGCTTTTCCCCACATCACTCATCGGCCAATGTGGACCAGGCAGGGCAGTGTCCATGCATCAGAGGCCAGCGCGCATTGGGCTACAGTCGGCAATGCCATATTGAGCGCAGTGTGCATTGCTCAGAGAGCTATGCATGTAGCGTAAGTAGTGATACCCGTAGATTGACTAGCAGAGTGCCTTGGTATGTGATGAAGTGAGCCAAGAGAGAGCGTCGGCTGTTTGGACCTGCGTGCTCGGAATGAAGACCCCAGCGTCTCGTCCGGGGAATGCGGACCTACCTCTGGGCAGGAAGTATAAAGGCTCTGGTATCGCGCTTTCATGCTCTCTACCTCACTTCTCAACCTCTCTTCTAACTCACCTGTTTCTCGTATCATCAGCTTGGTTTACTATGAGCGCTCCCGAGACCATGGTCGCTTACCTCTACAAGCCCGGCTTCGACGACCTCATTCGCGTCGACGACTACCCAGTGCAACAACCTCGCAAAGGCGAAGTCCTGTGCAAAGTCCTTGCTTGTGGTGGTACGTTGATGTCCTTCTTTACATTGCATCTCCCACTGACTTCGCCCGGTAAGTCTGCCACACCGACGTCGCCATCCTCAACGGCTACACGAACGACAACCGGACCTACGTGCTTGGGCACGAGATTTGCGCTACTGCGATTGCGTACGTCACGGTCGAGCCTCCAGTTCGTCTTAAGAGCCTTCTACTGATTTATTCGTGAGAGTATAGCCTCGGCGAAGGCGTCGACCCCAGCATCAAGCTAGGCCATCGCTACGCGATTCAGATAGCAAACGGCTGCACCCGCGCGCTCAAGCCCCACACATCCGCCGCGCTGAACGCTGTCGGTACCGGAGGACCTGGCGGCTATGCGGATTATATCACGGTCGCGGATAATTTGCTGGTGCCGGTGGTGAGTAATTTGCCTCGTTCGTTTCGCCTTCCTTCTACCTCTCTTTCGTTATATCCATACAGCGTGGCACATGAGAGAAAAGACTGACAGCCGCCCTCCTCAGCCCGATAACGTGCCTGACAAGCTCGCCGCCATTGCCGCCGACGCGGGGACCACGGCATACAACGCAATAGTTAACACCGGGCAGGTCAAGGCGGGCGACAAGGTGCTCATCATCGGCGTCGGGGGCTTGGGCCATCTGGCGGTGCAATATGCGCGGTTGCAGGGGGCGGAGGGTGCGTTCAAATGTTCTGCTTAGACCTTTGACCAGCGTCGCTTCACTTTCCTTTCCTCCCTTCAAGTCGCTCCATAGTTAACTCTCCCACGCACGCACACATGCCTTTCACCCATCTCAACACCAACCCCGCCACCCTCGCATCACCACCAACTCATCTCACCCTTCTGCTTTCAGTCTACGTTTGCGACCTCAAGCCCGAAGCCCGCCGCCTTGGCCTTGAGCTCGGCGCCGTCAAGGCTTTTTCGCCTGTCGAGCTCAGCAACGCCGTCGCAGCCGCGGACCCCTTTACGGTGCACGTTGTAGTCGATTTCGCGGTGTCAGCACAAAGTGAGCGATCACCCCCTTCAATTCATACCTACTAGGTTATACTACTACCCTGACCTGCACTGGGTGCGCTGGGTCTCGACGTGCAAAGTAGAAAGGACAGAAGCTGACGTGCATACCCCATAGCTTTCTCCCTTGGTCTGAGCGCCCTCGTCGGCGAGGGTGACCACTACCCAACCGATCCGCGATATGTGCTTGTCGGCATCTCGGGCGATAATCTCGTCTTCACGTCGGGAGAGGCGTTGTTTAGTGCGATTCAGAGTACGTGTTAATTCTTGCCTCGGTCCATGGGCCTTTTCACGACGAAGACGACGTACTAACGTCCTGACCCGCAGTCCGTGCCAACCTCTACGGCATCCGCAGCGCGACCGAGGCTGCGTTGGAGCTCTTCGCCAACGTGAGTATTTCAATATTGGCAGGAGCAATGACTGATGCACGCGCGCACTTCTAGGGTTCCGTCAAAGCGCGAGTCGTCACCGAGCCGTTCGAGAACGTGAACAAAATCATCGACGAGCTGCGCGCGTACGAGGTCAGCGGCAGGAAGGTGCTGCAGATCAACGAGTTGGAGTATTGAGCTGGCGGTATAAGTTCCACGCAAGTGAAAGTTGAACAGGTGCTCGAGGGTTGATGTGTATTTGTGGGTTGATGTTGGTGTTCGCGGGTTGACGGTGATGGTAGTCAGCTATGATACATATGTAAACTTATGAATATATAGCAAAGAAGGCGAGAAAACAATCAGAGGAGCCTGGAAATGGCCGACGCGCCTACAGAGTTGAACTCGAAACATGCGCTGGACACGGTCCATCACCCCACGTGAGCGTGACTCTTGTAATTTGGTTCCGCGTCGCGCGTCATGCCGACTCAGACGCTCCTTGTCAGCGGCAGGACCTTCCCTTCTTTCCCAGCACATTCCAGGTTATAACTCAGAGTATCCAGAACGCACTGAAGCCTTGAAATGGCTCGCGAATCCACGACGAAGACATCACGGAAGGCGGCAGCGAAGTCTGCGAAACCGCGATCCGCGAAGGCCAAAGAGAGCGCGAGGGCGCAAGTCGCGCAGGGAGGAATCAGACGCGGCAGATGAAGAGAACGAGGACGAAGAGGATAATGGAAGTGACAACGAGGAGCCATATGCAAAGGAGAATAGCAGGGTCAAGAAGAGAGGGAAAGCCGCGAAGGAATACGATAGCGACGCGCTCGACGACGAGTCGGATGCCGAGCCGGAACCCCCCAAGAAGCGCAAACGCGGCCAGGACAAGAAGTCACCCGCGAAGGAGAACGTTAAGGCCTCGAAGAAAGTCAGAGCACCAAAGGAATACGACAGCGATGCGCTGGACGACGAGTCGGATGGCGACCCGGAACCGCCCAAGAAGCGCAAGCGCGGGCAGGACAAGAAACCCAGCAGCACCCCGCGCAAGAAGAGTCGGCGCGCGAAGAAGGACTCAGATGATGGGTTTGACGACGCGGAGGATGGCCAAGAGGTGATTGGGGAGATCGTGCAGGCGCCGAAGACGGGGAGAGGTGCGTTCTATGTATGGCTGAGGGAGGGGAACGCGGCTGAAAGCTTGTTCGTGCAGTTCCCCCGGGGCAGATCTCGAAGAACACGCTGGACTTTCTGGGTCATATGAAGGACCCGAAGTGCAATAATCGCGAGTGGTATGTGGCCCTCCCTTCTCTGCGAATGCGTGCTTGCTGACGCGCCGTCCGTAGGTTCAAGATGCACGGCAAGTCCACCCCTTTACCACTATAACCCTCTCCACTTATTTCTTGCCCAGAACCCGTCTACAGGGTGGCAGAGAAGGAGTGGAAGGACTTCGTCGAAGCCTTCACGGACGCGATAATCGAGGTCGATCCTGAAGTCCCACCACTACCGCCCAAGGATGTGATTCACCGAATATACCGAGATGTACGCTCGTCCTGACACTTCATGCTCAGCCCGGTCGTTCTGAACGCGCTCCAGATACGCTTCAGTAACGACAAGACGCCGTACAAGCAAGGATTCTCCGCCAGCTTTTCAAGAAGCGGCAGGAAAGGCACCTTTGCTGGATGTACGCTGTTACCCCTGCCTCCGGAGGCTTCTGCGACTGACCGCACCATTCCCTCGTAGATCACATGTAAGCCGTACAGTCGCGTCCCTCGCTATGAATTCAGCTGACGCGCAAACGCGCATCGACAGAGCGAGTAAGCCGGGTTCCCCCCATTGTTCTTTCACACCATTCCTCTCACTGCTTGCTTCATCCCTCCCACTAACCTCTCGCTTCACCCCTCACGCCGTTCTCTCGCGTCATCTCTCCCACTGTTCTCTCCTAAACCGCCCACTGTCCTCTCGTCTCCCCCTTCAAAATCTTCTCGTACCGACCTTACTTACACCCACCTCCCAGTCAAACCAGGCAATCAAAGCATCATCGCCGCAGGGGCATGGTGTCCGGGGAAAAATGAACTGTCGACGATCAGGTGCGTCCTCGCTGCGCTTTTCCCAAGGCTCTCGATCTCTGATGAGCGATGCGTTCCCCGATATTCCGTCCTTGTTTCCCGACATCTTCGGTCAACATGATGTTGCCGTTCGCCTGATAATCCTCGGTCGACCCGATATCCTGGCTCACCCGGTACCCTCGTCCCTTTGATCACCTTATTCGCTTGTTATCCTCCTTCCATTACCTCTCGCCCATCCATTTTCCCTCGCCCACAGGGCCAACATCAAGCGCAACCCCCGCCGCCTGCGCGAGATCATCTCCGCGCCCGAGTTCGTCGAGCACTTTGGCGAGCCGAAGCCGCAGGCGGAGGGCGAGAGGTCGAATATCTTTGGGATGGAGGACGAGCTGAAGGTGGCGCCGAAGGGGGTGGATAAGAATCATAAGTGAGTGGGCGAGGCAGGTGGGGGTCGGTGAGCAGGGTGGATGAGGGTTGTCGTATGCGGGCGCGGTGGCGAATGTTGGCGATGCTTGTTGTGTGTTGGCGAGCGGTGTTGGTGTACAGCGCGGTCGCTGTTGACTCGATTTCGGCGGATTTGGTGTCGATTTCCGCGCTTTGGCGATCGCGTTGTCGGCGCGCTGGCGATTTTCGCGCGTTCTCCATTTTTGCGCGTCGTCCATTTCTCCGCGTCGTTGATCACGGCTGGGCGCTCACTGACGCCCACCTCCAGAGATATTGATCTTCTAAAGTGTCGTTCGTTCGCCGTCGTGGAGAGGTGGGTAACATCTCGCTGTCCTTGGCTTGTTGTAGTTTCGCCGCTTGACTTGGAACGGACGCTCCCTGGCGTGTTGTGATCGCTACTTAGCTTGCCCTGGTCGCTGACGGCCTACAGATTCCTTGATTCCGAAGTGTTGGCGCCGGACTTTAAGGAGAGGCTTGCAAAGGTCGCCGCCGTCATGTGTCCCTTCGTTCATTGGTGGGTGCTCAGTTTCTTTCCCATACTTGAAGACTGGGGATGCTGACGACCATCAGTTTGAACGATATGATGTCGGTCATGGAGTCCGAAAGTGAGGACGAAGAGGATGGGGAGGAGTAGAAGGATTTATGGGATGCCATGTGGTCATTGTTGGTGAACCAATCATAGGTCCTCTTCGGTGAGTGCACGGCGAGGACCATTTAGCTGCCTTCCGCCCTGACCGCACTTAGCCCCGATAGCCTTTGCTCCCGTGAAGCGCGCCATTGTGGGCGTCTTCAGCTGTCCCTTTGCCACGCCCTTGATATGATATGTCAACTACTCTATTGGGATACACATTTGCTTGGTTCGACGTTCAAAGAAACTGAAGGAACCCGATAAACCCTGCGCCGCCTGAAGCACATGGGCAGTTCCCAATCGTTGCCACCTCCTGAAAGTATTACAGATACTTCTCTCGGCTGTCCCAGAGCGCCTACGCGGGCCCGAGGGGCCTGCGCTCGACTGCGAAAGCATGCGGTACTTTCCCAAGCCACCGTGCGAACGTCCGCCCGCTCACCCTTTCCGGCAGGTGGTGGGAAACGCGTACGGCATCCACCAACCCAGGACAGGGACCGCTGCACACCCCCGCGGGCCGCCATCTGCATCAGCCGCCAGCGTCGTTTTCGCCGTGGGCAAGTGCGTCCCTCGTCGGGCGGCTAACCGCGAGCCGTGGACGAGGTGCACGGGCGTTTACCACCTCGGACCTCCGCTCGGCGGCTATCGCTCGCGGCCATCGCCTATCGCGTTTTGCCCGATGTAGCTCGAGTCTTGTTAGGCGCCCTTGAGGCTGCCTTAACAGTCGACTATACAACGACCTACAGAAGGAAGCAGCACTGACCTGTGTCTTCGCCGATGCTGTGGCGACATCCTGCTATGTGAAGAGGCTTTGAGGTATTGAGGGGGCGCTTGTGAGAAGACAAGTGCGAAATCACGACTGGTACGCCTGACTCACCTCCCGGTCCAGGAGTCAGTCCGGGGCGAGCACTGATATACGGACCCTGGCTGATGCCCGGCTCCGGACGCCGTCCAAGTATATTGCTCTTCTTCCTGTCACTCGTGCTCCCTAGCTGTTCGCTGACTCTCATTCGCGGATCCCGGGCTGTGGATGACCCATATCGAGCGCGGCGCTTTCCCAGGTGAGCGCGAGAAGAGAGGGCGCGCTTAAATATTGTGACATCAGCCGCGGAGGCGCCTGCTTGATTCGCACCTCCATGTCCGACCATGGCGCGGACAACGACCTCCAGGCATTGCTCGACTTTGGACGGCGGGTATGCGTGCCCACGCAAGTTATAGAGGACATCAGCGATTTGCCGTATCTTGCGACGATTGCACGGGTGGCACAATGGTCGTTTGACAGCATCCCGGTGAGCGCGCGCCACACTTTTCAAAGAGGGCGCGAGGACTGACAGGTCGACAGCTTGTGCGCGCGACGGACGACGCTCGCATCCAAATAGCAGAGGCCCTCCTGATTGTTCTGGGGAATTTGCTGGACATAATTCGAACGGCGGAAGTTGCCCTCACGCCGTCGGAATTACAGTTGCTCACACGGGTGGTTAGGTGAGCGTTGGTCCTGCACGAAGACCTTCTTCTCATCACTGATACTTGGCAGCGCGCTAGAATCTGTATATGCAAAGCTACGCGAATACTTGCCAGGAGTGTTGTCACTTGACGATGACAAGGTCCTCGAGTGGTTGGACTGCAAGTTCCTTGTGGCCGACATCATCTCGGAGGTAAGAGTCCAAGCCTGAAACTTGAACTCGTCTAATCCACCTGAAAGACAGAAGCCGAAGAGACTCTGGACGACAGACGGTTGGGAAGCCTCGAAGAGTGCCAAAAGCGCATACAGCAGACAGCCGAGGACCTTGTAAACATTGTCAAGAACCGTAGACCAGAATGCAGCCGGCAGATCACGGTAGTGGATGTGAGTCTCACCGATCATTCTAGCACGTCCGATGTGACCATAACCACCAGAAAGTCACGGACGAGGCCTTGCTCGCTAAACGATGGTGCGTCGGCTAGCCGGCGCTTAGCTTGATCTGACGCCACTCAACAGCGAGTACCTCCTGCCCAGCATCCCCGCTCACACGCTGGATCGATCACGACTTCGAGAGCACATTGTCAGCAGTATTGCACGGAGTGCCGGCCCCATATACCACTGCATACTTGGTTCAGCAGGTGTGGGCAAGACGATCTTCGTGAGGTCGTTGCTTCATGACCCTCAGGTCGTCGCAAGGTATGCCTACCGCCGCTTCTACGTCGCATGCGACGACGCGCGCAGCGTCGACGACGTGGTCACGAAGATCTGCGCGCAGCTAGGTTGCATGCGGCGCGGCCGCTGGCGACGCCTCCTGCCGCGGCCTGCGCTCCTCGTGCTCGACGGCCTCGACGGACTGACGACGAGCGCGCGACATTCTCTCGCCCTCGAGAGTTTCCTCTCACGCTGCTGCCGAACGCAGGGTCTGAGCTTGATCGTGAGTCGCTTGCTCTCGGTAGCGAGGGCCGTCCGTGCTAACGCATGCGCAGGTGACGCTGCGCGGGCCTCGAAGACCGCGCAACATACCGTGGACGACGCCGCTCCTGCCGCCTCTTGGGAACCTCTGCCTGCGCGAGGCTGAGCAGTTATGCAGATGGAAGGCACCTGTGCTCACCCCTGACCAGGTGCAAGAGTTATTCGGTCTCTGCGATGGGCATGTCATGGCGCTTACGCTCCTCGCGACGTCGGCATCCTACGAGGGCTTCAGCCGCTGCATGGACAGATGGCGCGCGCGCGCCCGACGCGAGCATATCGACGCTACACCCACACTGGACGTCATCATCGCATTCGCCATTCGGAGCCTGCACTATACCAACCCCATGCCCGACCCGCGCTTGCGGAGGCGGAAGGCCGACTACCCGCTAGTCCTCCTCGAACTGGCGAGTCTTCTCCCCACGGGCCTTTCGCATCGCGTCGCGGAAGAGCTGCCGGTGTTCGAGACAGCGAAGCCAAGGACGTGGTCCGGCTACGCGCCGGACGCATGCTACGACGCAAGCCTGAACGGGAACACAGACTACCTGCCCGACATGGTGTACTTACGCGCTCGAGAGGCAAAGCTTGTGCGTATGGGCCTCGCGCGAAGGGAGGGTGATTTCCTCGTCGTTCCGCCGACAATTCGCACGCATATAATGGCGGCGAGGCCCGAGGTCGAAGTCGAGCCCATCGCCCTGTCGACATTCGATTTGCCGTCGCTTGTGCGATATGCAGATTGGTTGCCCATGGGGGATACGCTGTTGCGCATTGGCGAGCTGCTGTTGGGTGCACGGCATCTCGCTCTGCACGCAATGGAGGAGGGGGAGGTAGTCGAGGAAGCCGTCGGGTGCGCCATCGACACGGCGTACATCGGCGCCGCGACCGGCTGGCGGGTGTCAGATTTCATCACGAACGACATTGTCAGACGCGCCGTCGAGGACGAGGGGAATCCGAGGCTGCACGTCCGCTACTTGCTATGTCTGTCGAGGGTGGTCCGGGGCGAGGGCGACGCCGTGTTGCGAGCGATGGAGATTGCAAGGGAAGAGAAGATGCCAGGCTGTGAAGGTGCGTCCACATTCCTGACATCATTTGTGGGCGTCGGGCTCGACCTGACAACCGCGATCCAGCTCTCTGCCACATTCGTCTTGCTGAGCGTATTTGCGACGCCGCCGCTGCGTCCATAGGCAGCAGCTCGCGAACACCGCAACCCCCACCCCTATCTCGCCCGCCTACGCCTCAAAATGCGCGACCACCTTCGCACACCGGCCCTCCTCGCCCCCCACCCAGCGAACACGCCGACTACCTCTCCCGCGCCGCCAGCCACGCCCTTGAAGCCATCCCGCTAGCCCACGAAGGCTACGACTCCAACACCGAATTTCACGCCCTCCAGATCCTCGCTACCATCCGCATCCACCAACGCCGCCCCCACCTTGCCCTCTCCTCCCTCCTCGCTGCCGTCCATGTCGCCCCCTTCTCGCGGAACGTCGTTCTGGAGTCGCGTGCGCTTTCTCGCGTCGCCTGGGTCAAATTCTTGATCGGGGACGGCAAGGCAGCGCTGAAAATCAGCAGAGGGGTTGTCAAGCAGCTCATGGCGCTCGATGCAGACCCGGTGGAAGAGAGGTGTCAGCTGGCGGAAATTCTGCTAGGGTGCGGGCATTTCGACGAGGCCAGGCGAGTAGCGAGCGTGGTGCTAGGGAGGCGCAACGGGAGCCGGAGAGCGCGGGTGGCGAGGGCGCATGCCAGAGTCATCCTGGTGAAGGTAGCGCTGGCCCGCGGAGAGTCTCTGGATGCGGAAAAGTCGGCAAGGGAGCTGGCGAGGGCATACGCGGTGTGCGTGCGCGAAGGGAACGAGCGAGGGGCGCTGGCGTGCAGACTGGCTGGGGCGCAGCTGGTCGCGCGAAGCGCCACATCCACGGAGGAGGCGGAACACGGGCGACAGCTCTTGCTACAATGCCTCGAAACCCGCGCGACGTGGGCGGAGGCGCACGCGACGCTAGGGGACATGGCGTTTCGTGGGACGGTGCGCGCGCCAGCTGGAGTGACGGCTCGAATGCCAGACACTGGGTCCGATGAGCCTTCCCTCGCCATCGCACAGACCCACTACATCCTCTCCCTCGCGGCCGCCTTCCTGGAGTGCGATATGCGCCGGGTGTGCGCGGCGCTGAGGAGGTTGGCGAGCGTGTGGTATCAGAATGACTGCGATGGGCGCGTGGACGATAGCGGTCGCACGAACGACTCTGGCGGACACCTGGACTGCATCGACCCAGCCACACGCCTCAACACCGCCTCCTCCCTCCTTCAAGCAGCCCTCTCCGGCTTCGAGTGGACGGGCATGGCGCACGAGCGCGCAGAGGCCATGCTGGGGATGGGAGATGTACTTTGGGCTCACGCGGTAAGGGACGACGCCCGCCGGTGGTGGCGACGGGCCTGGGATGCGTTCAGCGCTTGCGGGTTGGGCGAGGGGGCGGTCAGGTGCCGGGAGAGGTTGCAGAGGGTCGGATGAAGCTGCGTAGAAGGAGAAGGAAAGGAAGGGCCGGAGGCAGAAATCTGGGGGGTTCAGAAGGAGGAAGAAGGAGGAGGAAAGACAATACGCAAGGCGAAATCTCGCTACGACCAACGACCTCACGACGCATACCCTTGCTTTCTACTTATTCGCGTTGTCATTTGTACATTGCTCTGTAAATTATCTAGCTATCGGTTAGCGGTTGTTTGTTTGAAATAGCGCTGTTTACATACCTGTTATATAGATGCGAGGGTTCTGGGCACACTGTCCGTTGCGATGTTCTACTGCAGCCGCTTTGGATTGTCTGGTGTGGTGTACTTTGGGAACGATAGGGTCTGCATCAGGACTTCGAAGAAGTCCACTAAGGCTGGAAAGATAGAACCGCACGGAAAAGTCGCGAGCAGGCGAATCGAGAGACAATCCGCAAAAGCCTGTTTCGCTGTGAGTAGGATTATCGGTGAAGTACTGCACCAGGTCTGAGGAGTTATAGTCACTCCTTGGAATACATCCATGTCTCTGCAGGATGCTTCGGTGAACACAAATAAGGAACCGCGAACGGATTGATGGTGCAGGAAGTATGGCATTCAGTGTCTAGGTAGATGGGGTGCAGGACCAGATCATGACGCTGCTTGTGCTTCCGCTTCTGCCTTCGCCTTGATCGCCTGCGCACGCTTGTTGATTTCTCTTTGCGCGTCTATGAAGGGGCGCTCCTGCAGTGATCGGCGAGGTTTAGCGACCTTCCCAACACGCGCGACGCGACACTCACCGCGCGCGCCTCACCAGCGAGGCCGACGAGGTATGCTGCACCAAGCATGGCGACGCCGAGAACGGCCGTGTTGGCCTTCCAGGCCGCGGGCCGTCCCCACCAGCCGCCTGCGCGCATTGTTAGTGATACTTCGAGAGGTGATTCGCGCGCGACGCACCCGTCGGAGACCAAACGTATTTCGGGTATGGGTACTGTCCGCCGCCGCCCTAAGCTTTCATGAGCTCCTCATCGTCCCCACCGTCCTCGCCAACACGCGCACCATAATTTCAGTCGTCGACGTCGGGTGCAAGAGGGAGTTCGGGCTGACTAAGCGCGCTCGCACGCGACGACGTCCGGTCCGCATGGGCCGGGAGCCGGGGCGCATGTGTTTCCCCGGCTGCTGGCTGGCAAGTACAGTGAACTCTACGTTACCCTTGGCGTCTGCTCCCATGCTGGACACGGTGAAGAAATATGTGTACGAGAGGCGCGGGGGGCTGGTGAAGGCGGCAGTCATCGTCGGAGGCGCGTACCTCGTGCGCGGATACGTCGGCGAGCGCCTCGAGGAGGTGAAGACGCGCCTCGAGCAGCAGCGCGCCGCCGAGGAGGGGTGCGTGTAAAGTTCCCTTCGATGGATATCGCTACTCATTCACATCTCACTGTACCATAGCCTCCGCCGCCGCTTCCGCCAGAACCAAGAAGACGTCTCGTACACCGTCATGGCGCTCCTCCCCACACTCGCGGACCAGATACTAACGGGCATGGACGTCGAGGCCCTCACGCGCGAACTGCAACGATCACGGAGACGTAGAGATCCAAGCGCTGTGTCCAATCCCTACACTGCATCAACCGCGAGCAGCAGCGCGGAGATGGTGCAGGAGGTCGACGCGCGGAGCGAGGCGGGGGAGTCGTCGGTGTACTCTGCGCAGAGCTCGTCCTGGGTGGGCGAGGGCTCCTCCTTCGGCGCGCGCTCCCCCTCGGCGGATCGGGGGTCGGGGATGGTGCGTGGCGTCTGTACTGGTCGTTCGTGTGATGCAGAAACGCTTACCTCCGGTTCCCCTCCCCAGTCCGAGAGCTTCCTAAGCACGACGTCCGCCGCGTCCTCAGTGCCCGAACCTGCTTCATCCTCCTCTACTTCCCCTACGTCCACCGCCTCTCAATCCAAGACCGAACTATGGCACTCGCTCAAGTTGCTCACCCTCACGCGCACCCTCACTACCCTCTACGCCATCACGCTCCTCTCCCTCCTCACCTCGCTCCAGCTCACCCTCCTCGCGCGCGCGAAATACGTCGCCTCCGTCCGGCGCGCCGCACGCGAGGAGGAAGTGCGCGACCGCCTCGAGCGCGAGTTATCGTTGTCGAGCTTGTTACTGCGCGGAGCAACAGGCGGAGGTGGTGGAGGCTTCGACGACTTGATGGGCGAACTGCTGGGCGACACGGAGGTGGGAGGGGAGGATGCGATTAGCGAGGAGGCGGAGAGCATGTTCTTGACGATGGCTTGGTGGATTTTGCATGTGGGGTGGAAGGATGTGGGGGAGAGGGTGAGGAGGGGCGTGGAGGAGGTCCTTGATGGGTGAGTGGGCTCTTTAGACGCTATTGCAATGGGAACTCTGTACTGATAATGGAACTTTCAGGGTTTCCCTGAAGACTAAGCTCTCCGTGGCAGACGTGCACCGTCTGGTCTGCGACGTGCGGAGAAGAGTCGAGTACGAAGTGACCTTCGAAGGGACGGAGAGGCGGGTAGAGTGAGTAGCCTGGTTTCTTGAGCTTGAAATCCTGAACATGCTATCATTCTCTCACTCTTGCCACCACTGCGTTACCTTCCCCATTACTCGCGAACCTTTATTGCATCACTTGCTATTGCTAACCATCATCCTACCACTTGCTGACCCACCCCTTAGCTTCCTCTCCACCCTCCTCCCCTCAACACCAGAGACGACGCAGCACGTGCTCACGCAGGGCGGATTCGGGTTGACCGAGGAGTCGTTCGAGCTGCCTTCAGAAGAGGAGGAAGGGTATGATGTGGAGGCGGAGTTCTATGGGAGGAGAAGGGAGGTCTTTTCACAGGATAAGAATTCATATGTCCCAACAGGGGAGTCGTATGATGCGTCCTTGTCGTCGAGGCCATCGTCACCGCCGAACTATCCGCCACAGCCTTATCCACTGGTGGAGGGATCACCACCACGGCCCTCGCCCCCTCAGCACTCGCCAAACCCCCAACAACCCACCGCATCCGCCGTTCACCTTCAGCATGCAGCCCTGCATTCCCATCCCTCGCCGCCTCTACCGCCATCCTCTCACCTTGCCCCTCAATTCCAACAGCAAGCCTCGGGTCACCCTCAACAGCCCTCTGCTCGCCTACAACAACCTTCAATCCCTCCCCAACAGACCAAAACTCACCCTCAACATCCAACCCACCTACCCCACCCCCACCTCGCTGATCCCGCCTTCAGCGCGCTTCTCGAGGAGACGCGAAAGACGGTGCTCTCGCCCGACTTTGCGTACGTCCTCGAGGCGTGCCTCGACCGGGGGACGGAGATGTTGGTGTCCGGGCTTGAGGACAGTGTGTTTGGGGGGCGGAATGTGGGGGAGGAAGGGGGGAGGGGGCGGGCGGATGGGGCTAGTGTCGCGCGGAATGCCGATGTCGGGCGGGCAGGAGAAGGGGGTGAGGCACGGGGTGATGCGGGTGCTGTAAACAACACGAGCGCTGGGAAGGCAGATCCCATCCCCTGCCCCGAAGACGACGATGCACCGCGACTTCGGCTTGCTGCACTACTTCCTGGCTTGGCGCGCTGGAGTGCACTCGCGCTAACGGGATTGCCAAATCAGTTGGTCGATGGCGTGCTTGGTGGCAGGGAGGTGAGGGCGCTCGGGGCGGTAGTGTTTGCGAGATTTGAGGAGGAAGTAGGGGATCAATGAGGGTCGGAAGCAAAGGAAATTGCTACACAACCAAGTGCTCATTCGTATATACCTCTCGCTCTGTATCGACCAGTATTTACGACTGCACATACATACCCGCAACACGCGCTCATAGTTCGCATTGCTCTGACTGCCTGGGAATAATTCTTGGCATGCGGCGCGCGCCGCAGACGCGTCGCGCGTTATTTTGGATTGTTTGTAAGAGCTTCCTTCGCACCATTGCGCTCCCCGTCGCATTCGCCGCATCTGAGACCTTTGGTCGACGTCGCCCTCGATGAAGAGTACAAGAAAATGATATCCTACACGTTACACGATGAGAAGTACAACAGAAAACCACACTAGGCGGCGTTCTGAGCGACGTCGCCCAGGACACGAGCGCGCTTTGGTGAGTGCTCCTCCTTCCCGTAAAGCTCCTCATACGAGGTCATTCTAGGCCGCTTGGGACGCGCAGGAGTACCCGCGGGCTTCTTTACGGGACTAGCAACGTTCTCCTTTCCCTCCGCCGCCGCCGTGTCCTCCTTCCCGATCGCCGCCTTTGCCTGATCGACCTTCTCCTGCTCTGCCAGCTTCCGCTGCTTCTCCTCCTCTTCCTTCCGCATAAGCTCCTGCCGCGCCTCGTTCAAGATTCCGAACAGCTCGTCGTGCTTCAGCCCCTTCGCCCTGACCTTCGCCATCTTGTGCAGCAGCTTCCACACCAAGGGCTCCAGATCCTTGAAGAACTCCGTCATATCGTCCACGACACGGTCGATTACCCCATCCTCTGCCGCCCGCAGGTCGCTCTTGTGCTGGATGTGCTCCTTGGAGATGTCCGCCCAGCACGCGATGGCGGCCCCCGCGTTCGGGTGCCGCCAGCCGCGGGGGCCGTCGCACGCCGTGCAGATGTAGATGAGGAGGTAGACGAGGGACTCGAGGTCGTCGGCGGGGGTGCGCAGCTTGCCCTCGAGGACGTTGAGGGACATGAAGACGACGGTGCCCTGTGGATGGGTTAGCTGCGCAGTCCCGATGGACCTGTAATGCGACGCACCATCAGGATCTCGTCGACGAAGCCGTCTTCGTCGAGGACGCAGCTCTTCTCCAGGTCGATGAGCATCCCGCGAACGCGTCCGGTCGGCGGGCGCCAGAGCCTGACGTTATTGGCCGAGATGTCGCAGTGCATGACGCGCCCTGCTTTCATGCGCTGAAGGGCTGTTGGTGACCTATCAGTCTTCCGCCGAGCAACGTCGACAAAGCAGACGGACCTAGAACAGCATCGCACAAAATGTGCAGGAGCTCCAGTGGACTCTTGACGCTGGTCACATCGTCCGCGAATGGGAACATCAGCACGCGATGGTGCGTTCGGGTACCGAGCGGGAGCCTGCAGGTCGTTGTTAGTATCGCCAACATCCACGCCCACTCGCCCACGCACTTATCAAAGTCCTTATGGGTCCTGTCGATCCCCAAGCGCGGGATCATCGTCGTGTGCGGCGTCTCATCGACCTCGACCACCCCACTCGCAACCACATCCGCCACCCCCTCCACATGCCCGAGCCTCGCCACGATCTCGCACTCGTGCTTGTACCCGAACCTGCTCTCCTCCTCGTCCCAGGACTCCCTCAGCGCGTATATGTTGCCGTCGGGCCCGCGCGCGGGCCAGCACGCCGTGGCAATTTGGTGCAGCTGGGGAGTGGGCACGCCCGACGATCGCGGCAGGACCTCGAATTCGACACCGTCGGGGTGTTGTTCTTGGTCGACGTAGACCTGCACAGTGGTTTCTCCCGCCTCCCGCCGTGCGCGTGCGGCGGCCTCCCAGTCGACGCCCTTAATGCGCACGTACTCCTTGCCGTCGCGCCAGTACCGCGACGTATCCCAGCCCTGTCGCCTGCGTGTGCCGAACATGAAGCCTGTGAGCAGGCGGACGAGAGGCTCGGCAGAGGAGGCGGAGTGGATGGGGATGCGGGTGGTAGTCTGGATGCCTGCGCGATCGAAGGTGACGAGCTGGAGGGTCTCGGCGAATGCTGGTGCATCTTGCGCACGGCTCGCGATGAGCCTCAGGCCGTACCCGCGGGCGGGCTGTTGGGCCAGGACCGGGCCCGCGGCGTCTGCGATGCCTTGGAGGGGGCTGAAGGTCTCCTCGTCGCGCGCACGCCCTTCCCCGTCTGCCCGCTCCGTTGCCGACACGATCGCTGCCGTCGTCGCCTCAATTGCTGCCGTCGTCGCCCCGATCGCTGCCGCCGCGCCCCACTCGCCCTCCTGGCCCTCCTCCCATAGCACGAGATCGGGCACCGCGTCGACGTCCTTGGGCAGGATCTCGTCGAACGCGGCGTCGGTGCGCCAGACGCGCTTGGGGAGTTTGGAGGTGTCGATGCCGAAGGTGACCCAGGTGACGCGCAGCTCGTCCGCGAAGGCGTTGAGGAAGGCGGCGATCTGCTGGTTGAAGGGGGTGGGGGAGGGTTCCTCGTTGGAGGGGATGGATGCGGCCTGCGTGGAGGAGCCAGCGACCTGTTTGTCGGAGGGCACGTCGGGGTCAGAGGGCGTGTCGCAGTCGGAAGGCGTGTCGTGGTCGGAGGGCACGCCAGGCTCGCTCGGCCAGAAACGCCAGCGTCCCTCGACCTCGTCGAAGTGCGTCTCGACGAAGCTCTCGACGATCTCCGAGGTCACCAGAGGCTGCTGCTCGGCATCGTCGCGGAAGACCCAATCGAGCGCGCCGGGGACATTGCTGAGCAGCGAGGCTTTGACTTTCTCCTGGATCTTGAGCCACATTGTCGGTGGGTTTGTCGGTTTTGTCGTCTGCTGTGGCGAGTGGCGAGTGGCGTGTATCGACTTCTGTGGCGTTTGTCGCTGGTGGTGAGTGGCTTTATGTGAATGTATCGTTCCGTAGCTGACTTGTGATGGCTTTGTAGCCGAAGCTTGAATGCTAGACTGTAGTCTGACGATGGACGAGATCAAGGCAGAGTGACCGGTGATCGCACGTGGATTTCTGGTCCTCGCTCGCAAATTGGGCTGCGCGACGGAGCGTGGCGATCATGTGACCGCATCGCGCAGGACGCGTCACCGTTGAAAGCGAGCAACCGAGGCGAGAGGAATCAGGGAGTATGCAGGAATGTCCGTCAAGGCTGCACAGATTGGGAATTCCAGGACAAGATCAAGAAGGACTCGACCCAAATAATTTAGCAATAATTTACAGCTAAGCAACATCGTCCCGAAAATCCTGCAAGACCCGAGCGCGCTTCGATCTGTAGCTTTCCACCTCTGCATCAATGGTCTCATCCCTGGGCCGCTTGCGTCGCGGTCCGTGCACGCCTACGAGGAGTTTTATGGGTGGGACCTCGTTCTTCTTGTCCTCTTCCTCCTTTCCTACGCCCGTGTCTGCCGGGCTGCACAGGGTCGTCTCGCTGGACACGCTCTCCCTTGGTGTCTCCGGGTCGGCCTCTACGCTTTCTTGCATCTCCAGCTGTCGCCTAGCTCCGTCCAGAACGTCAAAGAGCATTTGGCACGTCAGCCCCTTCGTGCCGACCTCGCCCATCTTCAACAACAACCTCCGCGCCAGCGGCTTGAAGCTCGCGAAGTACGGCGTGAAGTCGTTCAAGACGCGGTCGATTGCGCCCTCCTCGTTCCGGCGCAGCGCCATCTTGTGCTCGGCGTGCGCGCGGCTGATCTTGTCCCAGCAGCTGATGGCGAAGTCCTTCCAGGACTTGTCTCTGCGCATGGCGCCACCGGGGCCCTCGTATATCGTGCAGATATAGATGAGGACGTAGATGAGGGACTCGAGGTCATCCTTCACGCCGCGGACCGCTTTCTGCAGGACACCGATGGAGAAGAAGATGACGGTACCCTGCGAGAGCAAGGATGTCAGAATCACCCTCAGAAAGCTCCCAGCCTTGGGACGCACCGTGTGGATCTGGTCGGAGTTCTCCCCCTTGGCATTAAGCGTGCTCGCTTTCTCCAGGTCGATCAGCATGCCACGGACCCGGCCGGAGGGCGGTCTCCATAATCTGACGTTGTTGCAGGAGATGTCGCAGTGCAGTATCCTCCTATCCCCCAGCCGCCCTATGGCTATGGAACCCTCGTCAGCAAGCATTGCTGGTCATCGACACGGAGGACGAACCATGAACGCCATCGCAGAGAACATGCAGAAATTCCCATCTATCCCTGAACAGGGTCAAGTCCTCGCAAAATGGATAGATGAGCGCTCGGTGGTGCGTTCGCCAGCTTGACTTGACGAAGCTGGTGACACGGCCGTCAGCATACAACACGGCCACTTCCAAAGAAACGACCTAACGCACATATCGAAAGCCGTGTCATCCTCCTGAAGGCAGCACCGCAATCCATCCGTCGTTTGCAATGCACCGTTCTGCCTCACGACACCGCTAGCGACGATATCCGCGACGCCCTCGACGTGCCCAAGGAGCTTGGATACCTTGCGCTCGTTCTGGTAGCCGTGAGGGTCGCAGGACTCGTCCCAGGCCCCTCGCAACGCATAGTCCCGCCCATCGGGCCCGCGCACTCGATAGCACGTCGTCGCTTTCTGGTGTAGCTTGGGACGCGGTTCTTGCGTCGTCTGTTCGAGGATCTCAAATTCGGTGCCATTTTCATCCTCCTCGTCGTCGATGTACTCTGCAGCGCCTTTGACGCCCGCTTCCGCCTCAACGCGCGGCGCCACGGCCCAGTTGACGTGCTTCATGCGCACGAGGAGCTTCTCGTCGCGGAGGTAGATGGTCGAGTCCCACCCCAGCCGATCATGCGGTGCGAACATCATGCCCGCGACGATGCGGACGATGAACGGGGCATATAGAGGATCGTGGAGGGGTAAGCTCTCCGAGAGCACAAGCCCGGCGCGGTCGAAGGCGACCAGGCGCAACATCTCTCCACGCCTGGTGTCGCTGTGCACATCAAGCGCAAGCTCGTACAGGCGCATTGGCTGCAGCGCCATGAGCGGGCCCGCGGCGTCAGCGATGCCCTGCAGCGGGTGATAGACGTTGGGATCGTCGAGGCCCTCTGCGGCCGAGCCGATGGCCAGTGCGTGACCCCAGAACATCGGTTCTGCAGTATCCCAGAGGACGAGGGTCGGCGGGGCGCGGGACTCGCCGATCAAGCCTTCGAAGTTGGTGTTGCCGTGCCAGAAGCGGACGGGGAGGTTGGATATGTCAATGCCGTGCCTCCTCCAGGATGCCCTGATGCCTTTGGCGAATCGGTTGAGGAAGGAGGTGGTCTTTTCGGCGAAGGACATGTCGTCGCGGCGCGGCCAGAGGCGCCAGCGTTTGGCGCTCTCGTCGTGGTGCGTTTTGACCAGATCGTTGGCCAGATCCTCTGGCGACATCTTGCAGACCTCCATCGGAAAGACGTGCTCCACAAGGTCCTGGACGTTGCACAGGAGCGTTTCTTGGAGCTTTTTGTCGATTGCAATGCGATTTGGCATTCTGTCGGGAGTGGCGTTTATGTTGGGTGAGTGGCTGTGGTGTGTTTGAGGCTCGCCGCGACTGATGTCTTGTGCAGTGTGAGCTGCAGACGGTGCTTAAAGCTCGAAGTGTAGTAGGGGATGGGCAGTGGTCAAGGCAGAGTTGCCACGATGATCGCCGCTTTGTCTCGGTGGTGGCTCGGGCCATCAGCTACGAGGGGGCCATGTTCACGTGATCGTGTTCGTGACCGCCTCGCGGTGTTGAAAACAAAGTGCAACCTGCAAATGAATTGACGCCCC
>JAMQCK010000434.1:0-23122 GCA_024196135.1 Pleurotus ostreatus/Saccharomyces cerevisiae fusant | reverse complement strand
GGAGAATACGTGACGGCTCCGTAAGCCTGCACAGGGGACGTGGTATATGTGGCAGGTGGGGGCACTGGTGGCAGAGTAGACTGCGACGCCATTGCGTTAGGATCAGTCAGGTTGACTTCGTCCCCTTGAGTGCGGGGCCGCTTTGCGGGAGTCGCGCCGTATGGATCGTAGCGCTTGCTTCGCTTGCCGGGATGGGCTTCTACCGTCCGTGCTTCTCCTAGTAGCGGCGGCGCAGACGACAAAGGCGCGCTGAGCAGTGCTTGCGCTGACGTGGTGTCTATATCGTCCGCCTCTCCGCGATAGCGCGGCCGTCCATCCGGACCAACCTCGATTTTGGGTGGGTTACGGAAGTGCGTCTTGTCGAGGTACTCGGGACTGATGTCCAGGCTAGCAAGCTCAGGAAGCGACGATGGCGGGCGGAGACGTCCATTGGCGACATCATCCACACTATAGTACGAAATGAGGTGCTGAGCGACCCCACCGATCGTGACAGAGAACGTCTGACGCGAAGAGGCCGATCAGTACAAATGCGCCCATATTGTGGCACCCTTACGCACCTTCTTCATCAATCCCCCCTGCTTGAACTTGTAGCTGTTCGTAAGGCTGCCCATCAGGCTCCGCTCGCGCGCCTTATCAATCTTCCCCGGGTCGTCCTTCTTTGGCCTGCTGAGGATCTGGCTCTCGTGCTTGCCCCCCTCCTCGTCCGCGGCGTGGTTGCGCGATCGGTGCGCGATCCCCTTCTTGTCCGTCTCCCTGTACAGCAGGAAGTTGCCCAGGATGCGGCTCGGGCTCCAGTAGAAGCCGTCCGTCCAGCGCTTGATCCCGCTCTCGTCCTCATCGAAGACGAAGACGGCGCCGGAGGTGATCATCTTGCGCTCCGCCTCGACGAGCCGGCGGGTCACGCGGGGGATGAGCCCGCGGCGCGCGGCCTCGAGGATGAGGAGCGCGTCGCCCGTGGTCTCTATCCATCCCGTCCAGGGGGGCTCGGCGGGCGCAGACGTGGCGGGCTGTCCGGTGTCCGTCGCCGACATTCAACGCGCCGGCGTGGTCGGTGTGTGCAGCACGGGTTGTGGCGCTAGTGGGGTGTTCGCCGTCGCGGGCGTCGTCGAGCGCGATGGCGTATGTTGTCTCTTCATGTCGGACGCGTCGGGGTGTGCGGCAAGTGGGGAGGAGCAGAATGGGGCATGTCAGCTACCGAAATAAGGTTTGTATCCGAGGAAGTAAAGTTTCGCTCACCAGACGAGATGATCTGCGGAAACAGCAGGCGTGTGTACGCTTGTTTGCACTGTGTTTTCGGCATATACCGGTCGGCGGTCCGAAGGCGGGCGACCGTGACCACACCATTCAAGACAAGCGCGAGCTCGCACCTATGTACAAAGTACTCTTGGGCGCGCTTTCGCAAGGAGGGAAGGCCCAAAATGCACAGAGGATGCCGTCTGTCAGACCTAGCCTCGTCGGAGCCGGAGAAATCCAACTCTGATTGCCCTGAATAGCGCCACTGTCGGAGCCTAACTCAGACTGGATCAACAACTCCAACCCGCACGTTGGCGGGCAACCATATACAGCACAAAAGCGCCCGCAAGACTATGCTACAACATCGTGAACTTCATCGCATCACTGAGCAGTTGCTGGTGGAGGCGGATTGATCTTGTTCTCGATCCTTAACAACTCGCAGAGCGCTACGGTTTGTGGGTTCGTAAACCAAGGTGCTAGGGGAAACGTGTTAGCTCGCTTCTGCGAATGACGGCCGACGAAGCTCACGTTGCTGGAAGCGCTCGCGTCCTTGCGGCCCATCTCCACCAGGCAAAGTAGGAGAGAATTGTTGTACTTCTTCTACTTTCACTGTGAGGCCATCTCGTGGTGCGAGGACATTCTCTTGCACCCAAGCGAGTTCGCGTGCTACCATCTCCCGCGCTTCGGTCTCAGGTGGGAAGGGCGTCTATGGCTTATTTAAGTATCAGCGCTCCCAGCACAAGGAAGATTCAGACAAACCTGCTTCATCTCCAGGGATAGCAACGGATTGAACGCGCGCACAATAGCCAACCACTCCGGGTCGAGCGTGAACGTGGGCTTCCCAGGCTCATGCTCACCCTCGACAGGTATGTCGATCACTTCCAAGAATTTCCGTCTCGGCAAGCACTTGTCGAGTGCGAGGAACTTTGTGACTCGTGGTGGGACGGGCGGAGGTGGAGGCGGAGCGACATTTTCCTCCTCGTCGCTCAGGACGATCTCGTCGTCGTTCCTGTCCACCGCTACCGGCGCGGGTTTTTCCGCTGGTGGTGGTTGGGCGTCTGCAGCTGGCGGCGGCGGCGGTGGAGCAGGCGCATCGAAGTCATCCTCGTCGATCGCAATCTCATCTGGGTTGGGCGCCGGTGCAGGAGATGCGCTTTCGGCGCCTTCTGCTCGACCATTGGCACCTTCTGCACCTTCTGCCGGCCCATGCACCACCGTCGCCTCAAATCTCGTATGCAGATGCGCCGAGAACCACCACTCGGGTTGTAGTTGGTGCAGCAGGCCTCTCAGAGGAGGCGACCCGAGCGCATGGTTCTGCACGTCGGCGCGGAAGTGGTTCTTGCGGCGGAGCAGGCCTTGAAGGTCGCCGGCGTGCTCGATGCCTTGCGGCCAGTCGTGGGAGAGGAATATGCGAGGGGAAGAGAGCTGGGCAGGGGTTCTCAGTCTTAGAGATCGCAGTAAAGGCAGGGGAAGGACGCACCAAGGACAACCTCCGCACGCAGTACTCCCGTATGTGGTATATGCTACGCATAGTCTTCGGGGTATAGGGCATGCGTTCATAGGATCCTGAGCCATGTCAGCCTTGTGAATCAAGGGAGAAGTGGACGAAGCGCACCAAGAGGGAAGTCATGCGACTTGTATATGCCCGACGCGCCGGCGATGCGAACGCCATTGACCTGCACGCAGCCTGCGTGGCCGAGGAAGTAAATGTTGGGTGCTAGCCAGCCGCCGTGATACCTGACAGTGTGGGGGAGCGGAGGTTAGACAAGACTGATCGCAAGGAAGAGACATGACGACGCACAACTCCCACATGTAGTTCGAGGCTTCATGGTTCCCTCCGATGACCAGGGTTAGCACGGGCGCCTTCTTCTCACCCGTGTAATACCTGAGAGAGATGACGCGCACCCCGGAGAGTGGGAAGGGAATGGGGAAAGAGCATTCGATCAGCCACCACATCCCCTACCCAATAAGCCCACCCCACTCACTGATAAAACTGCCGCAAATCCTTATACTTATCCGGCACGGCCATGCATTGCAGGTCCTGCGCGTTCCGCACAGCTTGAAAGTCCCCGCAGATGAGGAGGACGTCGACGGGGGCGCCGTCCCGTTGTTCGATGCGCTGGATCTCTGCGTAGGTCGCGTCGAGCTCGCCGTGGCAGCAGCCTTCGACGGCGATCTGGGGAGGGGTGAGGGGGTGGAGAGCTTGAGAGAGGGATGGGGGCAGACCTTCATGGTGAAGAAGGGCGTGGGGGGAAGAGAGGAGGGTTGACGGCGCGGGATGAGAGCAACGAAGTTCTGATCATTGGCGGGCGTCAATCGCGTCCCCGGGATGTTCGGTCCGGCCCACCGGCTCTAAGGGCCTGTTCGGGAAAAAGAAACACGTCAAAGTTACCCGACTTACCTGCCTTACAAGGCAGGTTAACGAAGATCGGCGAACTTTCGAGCGGTCGAGGCCCGACTTACTTGCCTTCAAAGGCAGGTAAGTCACGCAAGTTAGGTGTTTCTTTTTCCCGAACAGGCCCTAAAGCTTCAAGACGCTCCAATCTCGTTCCAAATTGCAACTGACTGTCTGGACAGAATATCGGAGACACAAATACACAGGTGCTCTCATGCAACTATCCTACACTGCGCCGTCGCCTGTAACCATCTCCTCAAAGTCTCTTCTAGTTCCACCTCCTGCTCTCTGACCTGCATCCACCCCTCCACCCACTTCGCCCATTGCTTCCTCCGCGCCTCATCGTGCTTGCCCGACCAGTACGCCCGAGTCCACGCCTCATGTAACTTGTCGACAAGCTCGACGCCCTTGAGGTTAGGTCGCACGATGGAGGAGGCGATGAATGCGACGCTATCGTCACTTGTTGAGGCGCAGGAGAATAGGTGGTCGAGAAGAGTAGGCTTGAGGGGATCGTCCTTCTTATCACCGTTCTTGTCCGGTATGGGCGTGATGGGGTAGGAAGCAATTACTTCGTGAAGTGCGGTGTAGAGGTCGCTGTAAGGAACAGCTGCAATTGCCAATCAGTATCCAGGATGTAGACGTGAAGTAGAACCACATACAACTCGTCGCCTGCGATATCACTTCCCTCACAATCGCGCCCCTCAGCACAATCTCCCTCTGCGCCTCCCTCTGCTCGAACTGCGCGTCCGACTTCCCTTTCCCCTTCCCCTCACCCGCCTCCTCATGCAGATCAATCCCCAGCACCTCCCACCTGCGCCGCATGCTCTCCACGAAGCCCAGCTCCAATCGGACGTACTCCTTCCAGAGCTCGACCTCCTCCTTCGCGGCGCGCGAGTGCAGGGGCGTCTTTCCGCCCTCGGCGCACATGCGCAGGCCGCGCTGGAGCATCTTGCGCGCGCTGTCGATGCTGTGGTTGCTCTCAAGCTCGTGCTTGGCGGAGAGGATGTAGAGGGTGGAGGAGGTGGGGTGCATGGCGAGGGCTCTGGAGGGGATGCGGTCAGAATGGGTGGTGAAGGAGGCAAGGGGGACAGACGCACCTGGCACAGACACCGGCGACTTTCGTTCTGGCGCCGTTCCGTCGCAGGACGTTGATGTACTCTATCCATAGGCCGAGGTCGTCCTTCCACTTTTTGACCGCGCGCTCGAAGATGGCGTACTGGCGCTGCGTTATGCTGTGGTCCGAGACCGTGTGTGGGCCTTCGAGTTCTGAGGGAGCTGTTAGCTCGTCCTCTTGCACACGCGTCTACTATGAGTGCTCACCTAACGCTTTCACGCGCTTCACGCGCAATGCCTCTACGCCCATTTCATACCGCACATATCGCAGGAAGTCTGCCTTCCTCGCATTTCGGCGAATCAGCATAGACTCGTATTCCGTCCTAGTCTGCAGAATCTTATGCACTTCTTCCTAGAGAATCACGTCAGATATGCAGAGTACATTAGTATGGCATGCCTACGCACCTTAGTGAAGATCCCCTTCTCGGTCAGATCCTTCAGCTCATCGAGCATCTGCTCGCGCTGAAAGTGGACGCGCTCCATTTTTATGCGAGTATAAGAGTGTGTAGGTCAAATTTAACGTGCAAAAGGGGTGAGGGCAATGCTCCGGGCGACTATCGGCGGAGAGGTATGGAGAAGGGATAGGAAGTTCACGCTTAGCAGCAGCGCTCGATCACTGATCGAGGTCCACGTGCGTCTTTGTCCGCCAAATTGGGAAATCAGTACCTTCGTGACACGTGCTTTCCTTGAATCGGACCGCCATCCTGTCGCCGCCAGGCCCACCTCTTGCTTACCACCGTCAGCCACGTCTGCAAATCTACCGTTCGTCCTATGTTTGCCTTGAACTCATGCTCCGAGGGTATATCTCGGGTCCTGGCTGTCAGTCGGATCGTATAATGCCCACCTGGCAAAGCCTCTTTTGCATGCGACCCCGGGCCGGATGGCTTGCGACTGCTTGCGAGAGACGATTCTGTCATCCTTTCCCAAGCTCATTGACAACGGTTGTAATGAACTGATCCGCAGCTGAGAGGATAGGCATCGCTCATAGCCGGCCCCGAAGGCGTACTTCCAGTTCCGTGAACCCATCAGCCTCCATATACACTGAGCGCTTCGCCGGGCCGCTCGCGTACCAAGTTTGCGCAAACCCATCTCACGTTTGTCTCACGTCCTCGAGGAACTTTCGCTCACGAGGCCACCGCCAGCCACGATAGCCAGCAAGGACTGGACTCCTAGCGCCCTCCGTCAGGGACAGCCAAAGTCAATTATAGCGCGTTTCTATGGTAGCAAACAACCCGAACGCGGGCCCTGGCCTCAATTCTCCGCCGTCCAACGTGCAGCGCAAGCGACGAAGCTCCCCTCGCGTGAGCGGAAGCCCAGAGCGCATGCACGCGCTAATCGGCGTCCGTCGGAGAAACGCCTTCGCGGGACGTATATAACGACCGCGATGTGCAGATCGTCCTCATCACCGTTTGCTCTCTTTCCCCCCTCCTTCCTACTCTTCTCGGCTTCCTTCGTTTCCTGTCTTTCGTTTCTCCCGTAGTCCCAGTCGGCTACTTCGTTCAAAGTCACATACTTCTACTCACTTTGCACCATACCACCACACACCATGGTCAAACTCGCCCTCCTCAACGCGCTCGTCGCCAGCGCCGTCCTCGTCTCCGCGCGCCCCTCGAAACGCGCGAGTTGCACGATCAACTCTGTTGACTCGGCGGGCGACATCTCGGATTGCTCGAGCGTCACCATCAACGCGTTCACGGTGCCCAGTGGGAAGACTCTCACGTTGAAGGTCAGTTTGTACAGAGCGCGATATATGAGCCTTGTACTAATTGCCTATGTAGCCTGCTGACGGTGCCAAAATCACTGTCGCTGGGACCATCACTTTCGCGAAGACCTCGAGTGCGTATCTTTATACGCTTGTTTTTTTGCCCGAATAACTCAATGGCCTTTAGCCGAGGGCCCGCTCTTCACCATCGACGGCACCGATATCACCTTCGACGGCGCCGGTAAGACCGCTTTCGACGTAAGTGTCGCTTTCCTTGGCACGGAGCGCTATGAGGCTCACAACCATGCAGGGTCAAGGCGCCGAGTATTGGGACGGCAAGGGCACCAACGGCGGCGCCTTCAAGCCGCACCCGCTGCTCAAGTTCAAGGGTTCTGGCACGTACTCGGACTTCACTGTCCTGAACTCGCCTGCGCAGGCCGTGTCTATCGGCAACAGCGATGGCCTGACCTTCGACGGCATCACTATCGACAACAGCGCAGGTGACGAGGGCGAGCTCGGCCACAACACTGATGTACGTGAAAGCGTATGAGGGTGTAGAGGATATAGTACTGACACTCGCGCAGGGCTTCGACGTTTCCGCTGAGGACGTCACCATTCAGAACAGCGTCGTGAAGAACCAGGACGACTGCATTGCCATCAATTCTGGCAAGAACATCACGTACGCCTGCTACCCGTTCCTCAACGCACCTGTCTGATTGCACCCAGCTTCAAGAACAACCAGTGCTCTGGCGGCCACGGCATCTCCGTCGGCTCCATCTCCTCCGACAAGACCGTCGACACCGTCACCGTCACCGGCAACACCGTCAAGGATTCTATGTACGGCCTGCGCATCAAGGTCAAGGCCGCCGCGACCAACGGCGGCGTCTCCAACGTGAACTACTCCGGCAACACCATCAGCGGCATCGACAAGTACGGCGTGCTCATCTCGCAGTCGTACCCCGACGACGCCGGCACGCCGGGCACGGGCGCGCCCATCAGCGGCGTGAACTTCAAGGGCGACGCGACGACGGTGAGCGTGAACAGCAAGGCGAAGCGCCTCACCGTCGACTGCGGCGCGTGCTCCGGTAACTGGGACTTCTCGGGGCTCAAGATCACGGGCGGCGTGGAGGGCTCGGTGAAGAGTGACAAGGCGAAGATCTCGGGCGGGTCGTACTAGGGGAGGAAGTCTGAAGTCTCGCAGGCGTGCAAGTCAAGCACTAGAGCACGGCCTTTCTACATCTGTATCATAGCGCAGGTGTAGTCCTGGAGGCTGCACCTTCTTTCACTACCTTCATTCGCAGAGCAATACAACGCTGGGCATATTCGCGGCTATACCAATCCCAGGGCGAATTCTTGAGATCGGAGCTGAAATTGAACTGTGACGCAGCCGTGACACGTCATGTGCCTTGCTCTTGTTCTGTTTTGGGAAGGAAGAACAATGGAAATCCTGACTTGTCCCGAACCCCGTAAGCGCACAAAGGCAATTGCGCAACTCGCGTCAATGGCCAATTTCATATACATAAGGGATGCTTTTGTACCTCTGAGCTCTCAGCGACTCTGCTCTTCTCCCTGACGTCGGAACGTCAGCTCGTAGCATGTCGGAGCACCGCCACTACGGTCCACCGACTGCATCTCATCAACCTGCGCGGGCGCAGGACGCGAGGCTGGCATTGAATGGGCAGACCTACAATGTGCGTATCTCTGTGCTCTGCTCAATGTCGCTGTATCTCATAGTTTGGCAGTATCGTGATCCTCCTCCACACACCAAACCGCCGCGTCCATCCTACATAATCCCCTACCAGGAAACGGCGCATATTCGGCACGTCGCGAGCGCTCTCGATCAGGTCGATGCTTTGCCACGCTTGGCTATACAACGGCAGCAAGCGTATGCTCAGGATCCTGATCCTCCGCGCGATTCGCGCTTTGGTTCACCCCACAATTTTACGATTGATCAGACAGAACAACAAGGCTCTGTTCCCTACATTCTCCCCCCTCCTTCTCCCACATGGGACCTAGCCTCCTCGCGCTCATCCTCGTTGTCGCCGCCGCCAAGCCCCGTCTACGGTAGCGACCCAATGCTTCACAGCTGGCTGCCGTGGGAGACGTCATGGCGAGCGTCGATTCCTCCTCGTTCTGCGGCGGACGGCTCCTATGTCTCTTACATTGGGGGACTGCCACCAGAAATACTGTCGCAGATATTCCTGCACACCCTGCCGCTACACCTGTACGACGCCCACCCTGATAGCGAGGCTGAACCTCTCGTAATCAGCCACGTTTGCCGTCTGTGGCGAAACATCGCGATCGACCTTCCTGGACTCTGGACGACGCTTTGTCTGACAGGCTGTCCCACCAAGCACGAGCACCGTCGACTCGAACTCGCGCGGGTTTTCATGGATAGGGCAAGAGGCGCGGGGATGTCCATCTGCTATGAGGATACCGAAGTAGAAGACGCTATACCTCATGAATGGGAGATCGTATTGCATCGCCGAGGTTTCGAAGTCGCTCCTGCGCACGAGCGCTGCTATTGCGCCCTCGACCTCCTCATCTCTCGCATCGCCGAGGTTCGGGTTCTTCAGCTCTACATTGGGCATCCATCGTCTGCCAGGATTGCATCGCTACCCTCGGGAGCAGCGAGTATGTTACGTGACCTCAGCATTCTGTTCCTGGAAGGCGGCGAACAAGCGCAAGCCATGTCGCGCTTGTATACGTCGCTCACTGGGCTCAGGCACTTCAGCTGGAGCAGCTATCTAGACGCCTTCGTGATGCCAGTCCCAGTGGGCGTACCTTGGGAGCATCTTCTCTCGGTTCGACTCGAGACGTCCGTTCCGCACGACAATTTCCTCGAACTTGTGGCCAAGGGTCGGCAGCTCAAAGATGTGTACATACGGCTTTGCAGGGGAACACAACCTTGGAAACGCATCTCAAGCCGTATCAGACATACGGCACTGGAGAAACTCACCATATATGGCGTGAAGCCTCTCGATGGCGTCTTCAACGCCCTTCACCTCCCTGCTCTTCGCCAATTGTCACTTCGAACGAATGCTAACGTAAACGATACCTACAACTGGCCCTTCGCCAACATGAAACATTTTCGTTCATTCCTGTCGCGTATATCGCCGGGACTGGATACCTTCGCTCTGGTGGCGGATGGATGTGTTTCCGAGGCGGATCTCATCTCCATACTCGCCATGCCACAGATCTGGACCTTGAAGGACCTTAATATATCCATCCCCCTCATGGGTGACACGTTCTTCGCTCGACTTCATCCAGAACTCAACAGGCCTCTCGTTCCACACCTGAAGGAACTTCGGGTTGCGACTTGTGTCACTGTCGATGGCAAAGTCGCCGATATGATATTGTCACGCCTTAAGCACGGCTATCCTCTTCAGTATTTCCTAGTTGCGTTCGAAAGCCATCAGGTGGGACGGCATCGCGAAGACTCGAGACGATTGCGATATGCAGCACGTAATATACATGCGGAGGTATTTTACAAAGCCGGGACTGACAGGGCAGATGCTAAGTAGTACATTTACGGTGCATTCAGGTAGCTTGCTAGTCCATGTCAATGTCATGTTTAGGGATCTTTGAAATCGAAGTTGAACTGTGACTCACACCGTGACGCATCATGTGCCTTGCCCTTGTTCCGCTTTCGGAAGGAAGACCAATGAAAATCCCAACTTGTCCCGAACCCCGTATGTACACAAAGGAAGCTGCCTATCTATCGTCAATGGTTGCCTCCACATATATGAGAACTATCCTCGCGGCTTTGGCCCTCATTCAGCTTCATTCCCCTCCTTGACGCCGGCCCGTCGGCGCTGAGCATGTCGAATTACGATCACCACGGTTCATCGAATGCACCTTATCTTCCTGCGCTGGCGCAGGACTTGAGGATAGTGATAAATGGGCAAGCGTACTACGTGAGTCTCTGGTGGCTTAATGTCGCTGTACCTCACGCCCGGGCAGTATCCCACCCCATACCAAGGGACAGCGCATACGCAGCACGTCGCGAGAACGACAGGTCAGGGGAATGGCCCACTATACACGGCCATACAACGGCAGCAATTATACGCTCCAGCGATACGTCCGGCCATGCAGGGCGTTCATGCGCGAGATCGCGACCATGGCGCACCCCACACCTTCGCGGCAGGTCAGGCAGGCCAGCGAATCTCCACTCCATTGGGCCCAGCTCCTCCTTCTCCTCTATCCGATTCCTCGTCCTCGTCATTCTCATCCTCCGAGTCATCGTCATCCTCGCCGTCGCCAGGTCGACTCTACAACTACAATCCGATGCTACATAGCTGTCGGCCGTGGGAGATGCCTTGGAGAACGTCGATCCCTCCTCGTTCTGCGTCCGACGGCTCCTACGTCTCCCACATCAGCGATTTGCCTCCCGAAATATTGTCGCAGATATTCCTGCACACCGTGCCACTACACCTGTACGACGCCCGGCCTCATACAAGAGCGGAGCCTCTGGTGATCAGCCACGTTTGCCGTCTCTGGCGGGATATTTTAATCAATCTTCCTGGCTTATGGGCTACGCTCTGTCTGACAGGGTGTTCGAACAAGCACGAGCACCGTCGAATCAAGCTCGCGAAGGTCTTCATGGATAGGGCAAGGGGAACGGGGATGTCTATCTGTTATCAGGACGCCGAAGCGGAGGGGGCTATATTTCACGAATGGGAGATTGTCATGCATCGCCGAGGGTTCGGAATGGCTCCTGCGCACGACCGATGCTATTGCACCCTTGACCTGCTCATTTCCCGCATCGCCGAGGTTCGGGTCCTTCAGCTTTACATTGGTCATGCGTCGTCTGTCCGATTAGGATCACTACCCTTGGGAGCGGCGACCATGCTACAGGACATACGTGTTCTGTTCATGGAAAACGGCGAAGAAGTGCAGGCCCTGGCGCGCTTGTATGCCTCACTACCGGGGCTCAAGCACTTCGGCTGGGGCAGCTATCTCGACGCTTTCGTCATGCCAGTTCCAGTGAGCGTACCGTGGGAGCATCTCATCTCCGTCCGACTCGAGACCTCCGTTCCGCACGATGCCTTTCTGGATCTCATGGCAAGCGGCCAGCATCTCGAGGACGTCTTTCTTCGGCTTTGCAGGAGCGCGCAGCAAGGGAATCGCCGTTCAACCCGCATTCGACAGACTGCACTGGAGAGACTCATCGTCTGCGGTGATGAACCTCTTGACTACGTACTCAACACCTTGCAACTGCCCGCTCTTCGCAGATTGGCGCTTCAGACCAGCTCTAGTCGAACCTATACGTGGCCTTTCACGAGAGTGAAATCCTTTCGATTGTTTTTGTCAGGCATATTGCCAGGACTCGACTCCCTCACACTAGAGGCGGATGAGTGCGTACGCGAGGCGGACCTGCTATCCATACTTGCCCTACCACAGATATATGTGGTGAAGGACCTCGAGCTACGCATCCCACTCATTAGCGACACATCCTTCGACCGACTATGCCCTGAGCATAGCCCTCCTCTCGTCCCGCACGTAAAGGAGCTTCGCGTAGGGTGCTGCGTCACAGTAGATGGCAAAGTTGCCGATATGATTTTGTCGCGGCTCAGACACGGATATCCTCTTCGGTATTTCAAGGTCGCTTTCGCGAGCCATCAGGTGGGACGACATCCCAGAGATACGAAGGCATTACGATATGCAGCAGAACACGATATCTTCACAGTTGTTACCTACTACGCCGGGGCTGACAGACCGGATGCTTGAGTAGTACAATCACTTTGCGTTTATGTAGCCTAGTCGTCATTGTCGTAGTACAAGGAATTCTCGACATTGAACTCGAACTGTGACACCAATTGTGACGCGTCATGTGCCTCGCCCTTGTTCCGCTTTCGGAAGGAAGAACAGTGAAAATCCCAATTTGTCCCGAGCCCCGTCTGTACACAAAGGAAACTACACATTCAACGTCAATGGTCGCTCTCACATACATAAGGATTACCCTCGGGCCTTCAGGTTCCCAGCAACCGTGTACCTCTCCTTGACGCCGGTCCGTCAACTAAGAGCATGTCGCATCACGGTCATTACCACGATTCACCGACTGCATCTCATCGCCCAGCGTGGACGCAGGACTCGAGGTCGGTAACAATCAGGCAGACGTCTCATGTGCGTACTCTTCTTGCTCAAACTCGCTGTAACTCATGGTTCGGCAGTATCCCAACCCTCTTCCGCACATTGAGCCGCCGCGTTCATCCTACAATATCCCCTACCACAGGATGGTGCATATGCAGCCCGTCGCGGGCACGATCGATCAAGTGAATGCCCCGCTATACACACCCACCCAATGGCAGCAAGGTCATACTCCAGCGACACGTCCCGCCCCGCAGAGCGTTCATGCGCGAGATCGCGACCATGGCGCACCCCGCACCTTCGCGGCAGGTCAGGCAGGCCAGCGAATTCCGACTTCATTCGGACCAGCTCCTCCATCTCCTCTTTCCGACTCTTCGGCCTCGTCATCCTCATCGTCACCCTCGCCGCCACCAAGTCCTATCTATAACTACAACCCAATGCTTCAGAGCTGTCGACCGTGGGAGATGCCGACGAGGGCCTTGATCCCTCCCCGCCCTGCGGCAGACGGCTTTCACCTCTCTCACATGAGCGATTTGCCACCTGAGGTCTTGGGGCAAATCTTCCTGCGTACGACTCCCTCGCAGCTCATCGACGCTCGACCTCACGTACGCGCCGAACCACTGGTGATCAGCCACGTGTGTCGCTACTGGAGAGACGTTGCTCTCAATCTACCAGGCTTGTGGCAGAAGCTCTGTTTGACGGGCTGCCGGTCTAAGCACGACCATCGTCGACTCCAGCTTGCTGGCGTCTTCATGAATAGGTCGCGGGGCACGGGGATGGAGGTCCTCTACCAGGATATCGAAGCGGAAGACGCCATGGACCGTATGTGGGAGATCGTTGTGCGCCGTCAAGGATTTGGGGTCAGACCTGCGCAGGACCGCTGCTATTGTGCGCTTGATCTCCTCATATCGCGCTTGGCGGAGGTCCGGGTCCTGAAACTTCGTGTCGGTCATGCCTCTTCTTCGCGGCTCGCTGCAACACCACCCACTGCAGGCGCAATGTTGCGCGACCTGACTATCATGTTCATGGAAGGTGGCGAGAAGACACAGATCGTCTCTCGGCTCTATGCTTCACTGCTGGGACTCGAACATTTTACCTGGGCGACATATCTAGATGCTTTCGTCATCCCGCCCCCGGCAAATGTACCTTGGTCATATCTCATTTCTGCCCATCTTGGCACGCCTATTCCTCTTGATATCTTTGTGGAGATCATCGCCAGTGGCCCGAATCTGGAAGCCGTATACGCCAAATTGTGCAAAAATGCGCATCGCATGAAGCGTTTCTCTAAGCGCATCAAGCAATGCGCATTGAAGGAGCTCACCGTTTATGGCCAAGAGGCACTCGATCCCGTATTCGGTGTCCTACAACTTCCCTCCCTTCGCACCCTGTCACTTCGATCAGTCGCTAGTGAAACTCGTAATTACCCCTTCGCCAAAGTGACGACATTTCAGAGCTTCCTGGCGGGCATACGTCCAGGTCTCGAATTCCTCCAATTGACGGCAGACGGGTGCTGCACCGAGACGGACTTGATTTCCATCCTTGAAATGCCGCAGATATACGTTGTCAAGGGTCTCGATATCTACGTGCCCCGTACTGGAGACGCGTTCTTCGACCGGCTATGTCCCGAGCATAGGCCGCCGCTCGTGCCGCACGTGAAGGAGCTTGGGGTCGCAAGCTGTGTTAATGCAGACGGCAGCATCGCTGACATGATCTTGTCGCGCCACAAGCATGGCTATCCTCTTCAGTACCTCGAGGTCACGTTCGCGTGCAACCAGCGAGGCCTACACCATCGGGACTTAAAGGCGCTGGAATATGCGGCGACCTGTGGCATCTACACAAGGGTCTCTTACTTTGCCGGAGTGAGCAGGTAGATGCTGCAGTGCGTCTTTTTTGGACCCTTGGTTCGTTCATTATGGCCGAAATATAGAGAATACAGCAGCTACATACTGGCTCAGTCCACTCGCACATTCCATTCTACTCCAACAGCATCTTGTAGTATTCCTCGAAGTTGGGCCCCTCGATTATTACGGTAATGCTCGTCATTTGAGATGACATGGATACTACCAATGCTGGGACGCTTTTGCCTGAGAATCCATCTGTTGTAAAGGAATAAATAATAGTCCTGCTCGTCGCTCCAAAGTTTGAAAGGTGAACCGGGCGCATAGGCAACGGTCAGTTGGATGAGCTCCGTCGCATCAAGATCCTTCAGCACCCCACGAATGGATGCCTGGATGTTCATGATCCTCAAGTGCTGCAGCTTGGGAAGCTTGATTCTATCCCCATGCCTGAGCCGCTTGGTCTTCGGAAGGACCGAAGCGAAACTCGCGGACTCCAAGTTGTGCGCACGGCGTAGGATTTTCTGCAGGTCATTCACGCTGACAGGTATCGTGACATCCACCGAACGGATTGTCTCCCAAGGGGAGAGCAAAGTGGGTAGAGCGCAAACGCCCATCGAGTGCTTGATCGACGTAGAGTCATCGAGGACGAGATGTCCATCCCGGGAGGGCGTACTACGGCCCATGGCCTCAACGCCGGCATTCGTAAGTGGCGCCCCGCTGCAGGTCGTAGGTTGGCTATCGACTGGCAGCTGAGATGCAGACGCTTGAGTAGCAGTCTCGACAGGCGACGAAGGTGGGCTGTCGCCGATGCTGGTAGCCGGAAAACTTGGCACCTGCTGCTCTGTAGCAAGCGTGGGCGCCTGTGCAACGTAGCTAGGGTTATGGGCCGACGCCATTGAAGTTTGTGCAGAGGCAGGCGCGCTGTGAGCGACCTGGACAGGCAGGACGGAGCTAGGGGCTTGGTGCGGAACGGGCTGCGGTTGCTGGTAAGCGGACGGAGGCGGCCTCGTAGTCTGAGTCGCTGCTGGCGGAACTGCAGTCTGCGCCACAGCTGGCGCGGAAAACGGGGCCGGTACAGATGGCGCCTGCGCCTCATAATCCAAATCTCCTTCCCATCTGTTTCTACTCCGGCTCCATATGGGCATCCTGCCGAGCACTGGCGGCGCGGGCGGCGGGTTTGCGAGGGGGACGCTTTGCGCATTTGGAGCAAGCGGCTGCGAAGGGTGCGATGCAGCCTGTTGAGGAGCGCTGGCGGGCGGCGCATGCTGATGAACATGAGGCGTCGCATACGCGTATGCGGGAGGCGCTGGAGTCTGAGGAGGAAGCGGCACTGGTCTGCGCGGAAGAACTGGCGGCGGTGCGAGATGGCGCAGCGCGGGTCGCACAGGCAGCATCTGTCGCGTATGCCTCGGCGTGTGGAGCGGGTTCGGCGTCGGGGGATCGTGCTGAGCCTGCTCCGTGCCATTGTAGTTGAGCTGATGGAAGGGCAGTTTCGTCGTGTACTTGCCCTCTGGGCGAACATCCGATGCGTAGTGGACGTGCGGGTTGCGCATCCACGCGTTGGGCCACTGATGATAGTATGCAGGGTACATCGGGGAATATGTGGTGGCGTAGGGTATGATAGCTATCTGTATGTCAGCGTTGAGGTTGAGCCACAAATTATCAGTCGAACTCACTTGAGTAAAGTTAGAGTACGTGAAAGGCACCAGGCCGTCGCCGTCTACACTGGTCGTCAAAGAAGTGGTTGAACAGAGATTAGGAGATCGTAGACTGTCGTTGCAGCTGCTAGCGTATGAAGGCCGTCAAGTTTCAAGAAAATGCGCGAAATGTGATGGGGAGGGCGCCTCGCACCTACCGCCAGGCATATATATGTATGAAGTCCACTGAACAGTTGCCACAAATCATCTCTCGGACTATTGTTTTTCAGCTAGCGGTGAAAACAACAAGGAGGGAAAAGTACAGCAAACCGGTCCGAGGAACGCGCTTCGGGTTATTGTGAGTCGGTGGCCTTTTTGTGTGCGACGCGCCGCGTTTGCAGCGACGAGTGCGGGATAGGGTTGAGATCGTTTTAGTTGTAGCTTCAAGCTTCCTGCCCAGCTCAATAGCAGACGCGAGCGTTCGCACCAAGGTGACGATCAGTAATGATCACTCCGGCTACAGCCTCGGTATTTGCCGGATCACGGCTGAACTGTGACACAAGCGTGACACGCCATGTGCTTTGCCCTTGTTCCGTCTTTGGAAGGAAGAACAAGAAAGATCTCAACTTGTCCCGAACCCCGTATGTGCACAAAGGAAATCGCACGATCACCGTCAATGGTTGATCCCACATACATAAGGACTACCCTCGCGCCTCTGGCTCTAGATCAACTTGATTGCCCTCCTTGACGCTGGTGCGTCAGCTCCGACCATGTCGTACCGTAGTTATGGTCCACCAACTGCGCCTTATCATCCAGCGCCGGAGCAGGATCTGAGGATGACGGAAAATCAGCAGAATTGCTACGTGCGTACCTTACTCCTCCGTTGCTGCCATATCTCATGTCTGCTCGCAGAAACCGAATCCGCCCTTCAATGCATACCCTGTGCTGCCAAGTGCCTCCTACATCAGGCCCTACGACAGGGTGTCGCCCGCCGCTTCTTATGGCGCGCAATCTCAAGAACAGACGAATAGCTTGTCATACTCAAACACTCGTCGGCAGCAAGCGCCCTTTCAGACCACGTATCGTGCGTCGCAGGATGTACAAACGTGGGGTTCACCCTATGCGAGAAGCTCCGTCTATACTGGGTATACATCTCCCAGTATGCCATATCTATCTAGTTCTGGGTACGACAACTCATCTTTCTGCCCTCAATATCCAGTCCGTGCCTCAGTATCTGGCATCAACGAACTTCCTCCCGAACTGCTATCACACATCTTCCTCGAAACTCTGCCGGTACAGCTATGCGATGCAAGGCCTCACAACCGTGCCGCTCCGTTGATACTCAGCCACGTCTGCCGGTACTGGAGAGACATCGCCATCAGCCTCCCGAGCTTATGGCAACGACTCTGCTTGACTGGCTGTCATAGCAGGCGGAATCATCGTCGCTTGCGGCTGGCGAAAACGTATATGGACAGGGCTCGAGGCACGGGGTTGGTCGTCAACTATTCTGACGTTGAGGCCAGCGACGTGATCTTTCGCTACTGGGACGTCGTGGTCTGTCACCAGGGCCTCACCTTTGCGCCAGCGGCAGACCGCTGCTTCTGCGCTCTGGATCTTCTTATCTCTCGCATCTCCGAAGTACGCGTCCTCGAGCTTGTCATTGGACAAGCATCGACCTTGCGACTCTCGTCGGTCCCGCCGGCTGCCGCCGCTGCATTACGGAATCTTGTCGTACGGTTTCTGGATGGTGGGGAGACGGCACAGATGCTTTCGCGGCTGTACACCAACTCGCGCAGCATCACTCAATTTACCTGGGCGAGCTATCACGCTGTCTGTCGTCCACAGCCGCCGATAGGGGTACCTTGGTCACAGCTCGTCTCTGCACATATCGACGACTGTATATTGACCCACAGTTCGTTTCTCTCTATCATGGAGAACGGACAGCGCCTCACCGATGTACGCGTGCGTTTGGGCTGCGATCATCCGCCGACTGCGGTCAGTCGAGCTCTAGTCCGCCAGACTAGAGTGGCCGTTTTGACCATATACGGGAATGAGCCGCTCGACGTCGTCCTCAACAATCTCCAACTACCCTCCCTTCGTACGCTTTCGCTCAGATCCGATACCAACGACATCACCGTATGGCCATGCGCTGAAACTCAATCATTACAACAGTTCATCGCCTACGTATCCCCCGGGCTCGATTCCTTCAAGGTATCGCGCGCGGAAAACGTGACGGAAAAGGAGCTCGTTGCTCTCCTGGAGTTGCCTCAGATGTCCATGCTCAAGTCACTGAGTGTCTATGGGCCCTGCATTCGGGATGAATTCTTCGCTCGCTTGCATCCGGGCCATGGTGCGCCTCTGGCATCTAATCTGACGACGCTGGCCATCGGGAGGTGTACGACTACCGACGGCACCATCGCCGATATGATACAGTCGCGCCGCTCGTATCGGTACCCTCTTCAACACGCCGATATCACCTTCAGTCGAGACCAACGAGATCTTCACCCTCGGGATACAGCAAACTTCCGAGGACTAGAGAAATGTGGCATGTTCGTCAGGGGTTCCTACAGCACCTACGCCTAGTCTAGTATTGTACAAGCATGCTCGTAAGGGGATATTATTGTCGACCACGATATCCTAAGTTAATCTCAACCACAGGCGCAGCATGATGCATGAGTACCCTGTCATCTATACGAACGATACACATACATTCATTGCACTGAGATTGTCCAGTCCGAAGTCGTGGCCGATTCCAAGGTAACCCGTAGATGCTCCGCTCGATGGTCATGATACCACGAATCGTTGGACATGATAGAAGCAATCCCACCGGGCTCGTGCTTGTTGACAGTACGTAGGAATCTGTAGAAGCCCTGTTCATCCTGCCAAAGATGATGTGCCATACCCGGAGCGTACGAAACATGCAGCGACTTCAATTCGTCGGCCGTGAGGTTGTTCAGAACACCTCTGATGGAAGTTTGAACCTCGCCGATGACCAACGACTTGAGGTTGTCTGCATGTATCGCTTGCCGATCTCGATTCGTCCCGGCGTCCGGTACAATGCAAGCGAACTGGGCGGTCGCCAAGTTCGGAGCCCGACGCAAGATGATGCGCAAGTCGCTCAGAGTGATAGGCGTGGTCACCTTAACCGAGCGCGCAGCCTCCCAAGGGGATAGGACGGTGAGAGTATAAATGCCATCCCGATGCTTGAAGGACGCTCGATCGTTCACGACCACTTGGCCCGCGTCTGGTCGTGAGTTTTCTCCAGTCGATACGAGACCGGGCAGGCGCAGAACGGAGCCACAACCGTGTCCGGACTGATTATCGACGGCCCGTTGAAGCACAGGATCCGAAGCTCCTGCCACCCCCAACGTCCCCTGGGGTGATTCGGCGCTCGTGGAGGGCGGATGGGCGAGTGCTTGCACACCTGAAGGCAGCGGAGCCGCTGCTTGGGGCGCAGAAGAGATCGAGCGAGGGTCAGGCTGGGCGGAGGTAGGGGCTTGATACTGGGCGGACTGCGCCGGCTGCTGGTAAGTGGGTGGAGGCGGCATAGTAGTCTGGGTCGCTGCCGCTGGCGGATTCGTACTCTGCGCCACAGCTGGCGCGGCGGACGGGGCCGGTACAGATGGCGCCTGAGCCTCATAAGCAATATCGCCTTCCCATCTGTTCCTACTCGGGCTCCATATGGGCATCCTGCCGAGCACCGGTCGCGCGGGCGGCGGGTTCGCAAGGGTGACACTCTGCGCATTCGAAGCAGACATCGGCGAAGGATGCGGCGCAGCCTGCTGGGGTGCGCTGGCAGCTGGGGCGCGCTGATGGACGTGAGGCGTCGCATACACGTATGCGGAAGGCGCTGGAGTCGCGGTAGGAAGCGGCACTGGTCTGCGCGGAAGAACTGGCGGCGGCGCAAGATGGCGCAGCGCAGGTCGCACAGGCAACATCTGTCGCGTATGCCTCGGCGTGTGGAGCGGGTCCGGTCTCGAAGGGTCGTGCTGAGCCTGCTCCGTGCCGTTGTAGTTAAGCTGATGGAAGGGCAGTTTCGTCGTGTACTTGCCCTCTTGGCGAACATCCGATGCGTAGTGGACGTGCGGGTTGCGCCTCCACGCGTTGGGCCACTGATGGTAGTATGCAGGGTACATCGGTGATTATGGGGTGGCGTAGGGTATGATGGCTGTCTGGATGTTAGCGTTGAGGTCGGGCCACAAATTGATAGGCGAACTCACTTAAGTAGAGAGTAAGTGGAAGGCACCAGGCCGTCGCCGTCTATAGTGGTCGTCTTAAGAAAAATCAAATATAAATTAGGACTTCGAAGAGTGTCGTCGCAGCCGCCAGCTTATGGACGCGTTAAGGGGGGTGATGAGGAGGGCGTTCGGCATCCATCTCCGCGGTATATCTATGGGAGAGCGTGAGTACTGGCCACAAAGCGTCGCTTGGTTTATTGTTTTTGCATGAGTGGCGAGAGGGCGAAGTACAACAGGCCGGTCCGATGAACTTATTGTAAGTCGGTAACCTTTTGTCTGCAACAAGAGTTTCCAAACGACGAATGTGGGCGTCAACTCAGTGACGGAGTAGTAGGGCACCGCACATCCGTATCGAAGTGTGAGAGACAGCAAGGTTGACAGAAGGACGCACGGAATAAATTGGGCCTAACTGAATGAGCGGATTAGGACTGCCTCGGAATTTGCCGAACCGACGTACTGCACGTACACTGAAGAGTAGAAGGGACGAACACAAACGCAACTACACCATATCCATATCTCTCTCGCAATCACCTCTCCCCTTCCTCTTTTCTCCGTCGTCTTCTCCCCTCTTCCCAAGCGTGCATCTCCGACGTGACCGAACAGTCACGCACACTCGGGCTCTCGTACAGCTCCAGCTGCTTCCGCCCTTGCCGCAAGAGGTACTCAATTGCACCAATATCTCGCGGACCTACTGAGGTAGCTCGTGCGCGGAAGGTATAGCGTATAAAGGTCGTCCAGTCCGCGCGCTTGGCTGGGTCCTTACGCGCGGCCATGCGAAGGGCGCTATAAATTGTTGGATGAAGGGCATGATCAGGTCGAGGAGCGGGTCAAAGTCCAAGGATAGTAAGAGTGAGTGTTTCTAAAATGATCAGAAATATGAAGAGGCTTACCGGCGGTACATGGCGAAGACATCTCGCTGAAGGCCAGATAATGGAGGCATTCCGCTGCACTGAAAATCAGGATTTGCTCGCTATCCTTGCCAATTGCAGAGGGATATTTACCTGAGCCTCCCTGGGGATAATTGATCTTCGTCAAATAGAAACTCGTCCACAAGAGGATGGTCGTCGAAAGCAAGCGTAAGTCCAAGTGCGGGGTAGCCGGGCCGGCTCTTTCCGGCCGCGTGGCAAGCCAAATGACGCGCGCTTGACCGATCGCGCGCGTCTCATAGGCGCGGCAGACAGACTTGCCCCGAACTCCCACTGTTCGACTCCGCCCACCTCGACGGCCATGATAGTCAGAAATGTAGCCCAGAGAACAGTAGCCTCCGGCCTAGCTTCCCTCAAACCAGCCTCCTCTCGCATACCCTCCATATACACCCGACTTGCGTCCTCCTCAGCTTCCTCCTCCCCCTCTCCCATAGGCGTGTCCAACCCCGACGCGTACTGCCGCGACCTCGTGCGGAAGCAAGACTACGAGTCCTACCTCATCGGCCAGTTCTTCCCGCAAGAACGGCAAGGTGGGTACTACGCGCTCAAGGCGTTCGCAGTGCGTCTGACCGCTAGGGTCCTAGTGTGACGCGAAGGTGGCTAATTGGGAGTGAATATAGGTCGAACTGGCGACGGTGCAGGATAATGTCAGTGATGTGACGATTGGGAGGATACGCATGCAGTTCTGGAGGGATGCGATTAAGGCAATTCAGGCGGTGCGTGGGTTGGCGAGAAGTATGGGTTGACGCGCTGACGAGGTGTTGTAGGGGAATGCGCCGCATCATCCAGTCGCGTTGGCGTTGGCGAACGCGATGCAGGAGCAGTACTTGCCTGCCTACTATCTGAAGCGTATCATTGACGCAAGGGTGCGTTCTGCTGTCGCTGCATAGCTTCTAGCGCTAACGCCTACACTAGGACAACGAATTGATGACCCCCACACATATGACGTCCGAGAGCCTCGTAGCGCACGCAGAGTCAACATCCTCTGCCCTGCTCTATCTGCAACTCGCGCTACTGTCCCTCTCGTCCGACAACACCCTGTCGCACGCGGCGTCGCACCTCGGGGTAGCGCAAACACTTGCCATCCTCCTTCGCGCTCTCCCCTTCCACGCGAAACATGGGAGAATGGTGATACCTGCCGAGATTACCGCCAAGCACGGCGTACGTCAGGAGGAAGTATTCCGAGAAGGTCCCAATGCGAAAGGTATAGAGGACGCGGTATACGAGTTCGCCACGCTCGCCAACGACCACCTGATCACCGCTCGTACAACCCTCGAACAAGAGCCGCGCGGAGACGGTCGCGTGCCACAAATTGCGATGCCAGCATTCCTGACTGGAGTACGTATTGTTTCCTGACAAGACGCTCTTCGTTTGAGACTGATCAGTACACGTACAGGTTCCCGTCGCGAACTACTTGCAACGGTTAGAAAAGGCGAACTTTAATGCGTTTGAGCCGAAGCTACAGCTGAGAGATTGGAAGCTGCCATGGCACGTCTGGAGAGGGTACTATAAGAGGATGTTTTAGCTGTGGTAGCGGTCTAGTATGAACCCTTCCGGGCGTACAAATCTTCTGGTACTGTTTTGAGACTGTTTGAGGGCCGTTGAGGAGCAGGTGGGTAGTGGCTGGCGCTTGTTGCGCGAGCTGGGGAATGAGGCCGATCCGGCTACTTAGACGCGTGGGAAACACGTAAGGCACGAAGCACTCCTCGGATTGATCCGCATTTGGAAACACGGCTACGGGCACACAACGATCATGAATACGTGCATCGCTGCTTGTCTCCGACAACCACCGCGCAGTGCTCGCAGGATCTCCGCCGCCGTCGCGCACGACGAGCACGACAACACCCGACATCGTCCCCGAGCACCGGCCCCGGCAGCCGCGCGCACTCATGAATAGCCTCTCCGGTGCGCCGCGCGCGGATTTCGCTGCATTGTCGCACGAGGACTAAT
>JAMQCK010000433.1:0-23177 GCA_024196135.1 Pleurotus ostreatus/Saccharomyces cerevisiae fusant | reverse complement strand
ATTGTGATCATGCTTACGGGGTCGTTCGTCCTGCCGTTCTTCCTGCTGCCGTCCGACAAGGTCGTCCGCTCGGATGGCACCCGCGTCGTGCTTCCTGAAATGCCGACGTGGAAGTGAGTGATTTGCCAGCACCATTGTAGCTGTCGACTAACTGACCGTTGCGCAGGTCGGAGATCGTCGGGCTCGTGAGCGTTCTATTCGAGGACAAGTGGATCATCACGCTCTTCCCCTTCTTCATCGCCTCCAACTGGTTCTACACGTACCAGAAGAACGACTTCAACGTGCCGAACTTCACGCTGCGCACGCGGTCGTTCAATGGGCTGTTCAGCAATCTGTTCAACATGGTATGCTGCTAGAACAGCTCTTCGCTTCGGTTACTGAACCAAATCAGGTGGGTGTTTGGGCTATGGGCTCAGCGCTGGACTACCGCCCGGACAAATTCTCGCGCAAGCTTCGCGCGCGCATCGGGATCATAGCTCTACTGACCGTGACCCTCGCAATCTGGGGCGGTGGTTGGGCCATGGTCAAGGACTTCAAGCGCGGTGACCACCCTGTCCCGCTGATCGATGTGTGAGTGGCCTCGCACGTCGCTGATGTCGCGTATCCTGACGGATGTCATAGCACTGAGTCGAAGCGCTACGCGCCCTACGTGATCATGTACATCTTCTGGGCGATGTACGACGGGATCTTCCAGGCGTACGCCTACTGGCTCATGGGCTCCCTTTCCAACAATTCCCGCCGCCTCTCGCACTACGCTGGCTGGTACAAGTCCCTTCAGTCCGCCGGCGCGGCGATCGTCTGGCGCCTCGACGGCCTCGAGGTCTCGTACAAGTCGATGTACCTGAGCACCTGGATGATCATGGTGTTCGCGGTCATCACGGCGTTCTACGTCGCCTTCTCGCGGGTGCAGGAGCACTGCAACGACGAGCCGCAGACGGCTGCGGCACCGTCGGAGGGGTCAGATATAGAGGCGGCGAGTACAACGTCGAAGGGGGACGGGAAGGAGATGGAGGTGGAGGTAACTACTTTACCTGCAAAGTCGTAGACCTTGCGCTATACGTATTGGGTATTTATTGCTTTGTTGTGCGGTTCTTTCTTTGTAACACGACTCTACATGTGGATCTGGATAATGGAAGCTGACTATAGACACTATGCGTCGCATTTTCGCGTATAGTACGCGGAGACTGAATTTGATGGCTATCCATGGTCACTATCATGCCTAAGCCTCATGCCCTCGCTCTTGAAGATGATGGTCCTACTGCCATGTCGTAGTCGGGTGGTAACATGCTCTCGGCGTGGTCAATCTGTTGCATGCCTGGGACCTGAAAGGCATGAGTACATTTGCAGCTTTCTAGATCTTTAGGCATCGTACGTACGGTAGTCGACGTGGAAGCATGCGCACTACTACCACGAAGAGTAGGCCGTCCTTTATCCGTGACTGGGGTCTGACTGCCCGATGAATAGGCGAACGGTTGTACAAGCGGGTCCCTGGACGGCCCCACTTCGTCGATGGGGCTGTCAGGGAATTTCCTCTTGCGCCGAATGATCAGAAGGGCGAGCAGCGCGACAGCGGCAATGAGAACGAAGCCGCCAAAAGCTATGCCGACAAGCACGCCAGTAGACAGCTTTTGGGTTCTAGCAAACATTAGCATATCAGCACATTTATAGGACGAAGAATCGCAGCGTGTACGTACTCCTTACTAGGCTGGGTTTCCTTCAAAGCGATATCTGTGTGCTCAGACCTGCTAACGACGGCGTAGTCGATAAGTATCGAGGTCTGTGGAGAGTTCTGCGCCGGCGCATTCGCCAAGACCAGTTTATGAGTGCCGCCGCCGATGTTGTTGGCGTGGTATAGCAAGGCTTGCGTCTCGGTGTACTTTTTGCTCGCATCGTAGCCTTCAATGAATGTTACCGCCGTCAAGCTGGACGGTGTAGCGACCATACGCTAGGCCGACAGCACCGTACATGCCAACGGACTCGCCCTGTGATAGATGTGATGGAGGTGAGCACACAGAGATTGCCATCCCATATGTAGCAGACGAACCGAGAACTCGAAGGTAACATAGCTATTACCGTCTACGGCAAGACTATCAACGCGTCAGCGTCACAACGAAGCGCGCGAGAGTTCACGTACTGCGCGGTGCCACCCTCGTACCGACCACCAGCATCGGTAGTGCTCCACGGGCCAGTGTAAGAGAAGTTCAAGTAGCTGTCCGGGATGGTCACTTGCGACGTGATGTCGTCCCCGAGGTCAACGGTCCAGGTGATCTGTATCCTGTCCATTAGTCAAAGAGCGGGCGATACGACGGGGACGCACATAATCGAGGTCTAACCAGCCATAATCCCCGGATCCGTCGCATTGGAGGTATAGGGTATGAGGACCGTTCCCTTCAAGAGGTCCTGCGGAGAACAGAAGTTGCTGGAACAGCTCCTCGTGTGAGGAGCCGTTGTAGTTGCTCTTAACGCCGTCCAGTTCGACAGAGTATGCACCTTGTTGAAGGTCAGCGACGACCCCGTTGATACAAGAATGTTGCCATACCATGATTGAATCTATGCTCACTCGTCAGGAAAACGTCCACACCTTCGATGTGACCTGCACGCACCTTTTTGCACCATATACGTAGACATTTGTACCGTTGAAAGTGAATGAAGCACGCGTCCCAGCAGTCTGTGTGACCGTGAACGTGCCACCATCCGAATACCTAGGTGGGGCTTAGCTGGGGCTTCTCTGCTGGGCTTTTCGACTTACGACAACGCCTCAGAATCCAGGATTTTGCTGCCGGTACTCCAGCCCCCAGATGGCGTATAGTAGATGGTTGGGCTGTTGTCGTCGACTGTAAAGTTCTGCAGGGCCATGGCGAACACAGGTGAGAGCTGGCTGGCGCCTCAGGGAGAGAGAGAAGTGCGGTTGTGGACGTCAAAAGAGAACGGCTAGAGATGGTACTTAGTACGAGTTGCGAGGGGTCGAGTAGACGTCTTCGGACGGCAGTGCGAGTGAGATGGAAAGATCGTATAGACTGACAGCTGCCGGCGATTAGCTGATCTCTGAAGGCAAATCCACCCGAAGTGGACAATATACGCATGGCCCCTCAGGAGTCATGGACGACGGGCAGAGCTTTCGGGTGGAAACTTCCCCTCTGATGTTTGGCTAGCACTAAAGGCAAACGGCGGCGGGCATCTCATCGTGTTCGTGATGCTGGTCCAGATTGTGGCGCTTTCTGGATGATCGACCGGGAGTGGCAGCATCGCATGAGATGTCTAAGGATCATCCCAGATACCTCGAGGATGGCAGAAATTCGGACCGCCCTCCGAAGTGTGCTCCATCGCACTGAAGATTGATGGAACGCACCCTTGAGTCGACGGAAGGTTGGTAGCAGACATGAGCGTTGAGGACAAGCCAATAGATCCTCACCACGTGCTCCGTTAACACTCCGTTCTGTCGTCACCAAGACAGAATTTCAAGGCCATATATATTATTAGTGTCGTATCTAGGCCTTACACCCTCACTCTTGAGGACGACGGACCTACCGCCATGTCGTAGTCGGGTGGCAACGTGCCTTCGCCTTGGTGGGTTTGTTGTAAGCCTGCGACCTGGAAAGCATCAGAACAGTGAAGAGTTTGGCAGACACCATGCGCACTGTCGACGTAGAGGGCTGTGCTCCTCCACGAAAAGCAGGCCGCCCTTTGTCCGTGACTGGTGTCTGGCTTCCGGAAGAGTACGCGTACGGCTGTACTAGCGGGTCCCGGGACTCGTACAACCCCACTTCGTCCATGGAGGTGTCGGGGGACTTCCTCTTGCGCCGAACGATTAGAAGGGCCAGGAGCGCAACAGTGGCGACGAGCACGACGCCACCGAAGGATATGCCGACCAAAGCCCCCGTGGATAACGTTTGTGCCCTGGCAAGCGTCAGCACGTTTGGTGCAAAGATATACGTATGACGCACGTACTTCTCAGCTTGCACTTCCTTTGGAGTGATATTTGTCTGCTCGGTCGTGCTCACGACGGCGTAGTCGATGAGAATTGAGCTCTGTGGTGCGTCCTGCGTCGGCGAGTTCGCCAGGACTAAGTGATGGGTGCCGTTGCCGATATTGTTGGCGTGATACAGCAAGACTTGCGTCTGCGTGTACACATCCTTCGCATCGAATCCCTGGGCGCCGCCACCGTCCAGCTGAACTGTGTACCGCCCGTAAGATGGGCCGACAGCGCCGTAGAGACTGACCGACTCGCCCTGGAAAGACGTGAGTAGTGCGCGCAGATGCCGTTGATATAGAAGATGAACCAAAAACTCGAGCGTAACATAGCTATTCCCGTTGACAGCCTGACTGTATCGATATCGTTAGGTCGAGGTTCAGGATGAGATTGAAATGTGCCACGTACTGCGCCGTACCACCCTCGTACCGCCCGCCAGCGTCGGTTGTGGTCCATGGTCCGGTGTACGAGAAGTTGGGATGGTTGTCTGACAGGGTCATCTGCGTCGACGTGTCGTCGTCCCCGAGATCGGTGGTGAAGGTAATCTGTGCATTACTCGTTAATCATAACTCGGACGGCAAACATGGGGTACGCACATAGTCGAGGTCCAACCAACCGTTGTCTCCAGATCCATCGCATTGAAGATGGACGGTATGAGGCTGGTCCGGTTCGAGAGGGCCATGGGAGAATAAGAGCTGCTGGAATAGGGCCTCACCGGAATTACCGTTGTGGCTGCTCTTGACGCCGTCCAATTCGACAGAGAATGGACCTTATCGGAGGTCAGCCTGGAAAGCGCTCAGGCCGCTGGAATTCGTCGTACCATGATTGGATCTTTGTCCACCTCATCAGATAATACTTTGGAGAGATATATCATGCTCACGCACCTCTTTGCGCCATATAAGTAAACATATGTCCCGTTGAACGTGAAGGACGCCCGCGACCCGTTCGTCTGCGTGACTGTGAATGTGCCACCATCCGAGTATCTAGGTATGGTTGAGCAAAGGCTACTTCGTATGACGTGTCAACTCACGAGAATGCACTGGCATCCTGGGTTCTGTTCCCCGTGTGCCAGCCGTTGTAGGTGATGAAGGGACTGTTGTTGTCGATCGTGAAATTCTGCGGGGACATGGCGAGCGCAGAAGTAGGCAGTCAGAGTAATGACAGATGTGTGCGGACGCGGGAGGCGAGAGGAAAGGATGTAGAGCGCGGCGACAAGCCGCAAGGAGTCGAGATGACATGAACTATGGAGGCAGTTCATGCTGATGCGAACAGGACGGATATCTTACACGCTGATAGCTGCCGGCGTGAGTTACAGATCTCTGAGTCTCACCCTTACGCTGTAGATCGTGTGCGGCTAAGGTCGAGCGACTCCTAAAGGAGTGCCTTGGATGACGAGCAGGATTTTCGGGTGATACTTTGAATTCTTTTGGTGAGCTATAATTCGAATACACGACCGCCCCGTTTTCCCCGCGCTGAGTTGTTCTGGATTGAGGCGCTTTCCAAGTGATCGACCGGGAGTGAGAGCGTAGAAGCAGATGGGTAAGGATCGTCCCACATACCTCGAACATGAAAGATGTTCGGTCAGCCGTTCCATGTATGCCAATCCATACCGTACGAGCATGGAGTTCTTGATTGCGACTTCCGCATTATATGGGTCCATACAAGACAGACAAGGTCAATAAGGATCCTAGGCGTGAGACCTCGGCTGTTGTATTTGGGACGCAGGCATACATGAACGTCGAAGACAAGCCGTGTTAAGCCAGAAACGCACCACGTGCTTCGTTGATGGCCCATCATGTCGTTACATATGTCACAATCACACGGAACCTAATGAACTCCGTCCCGCGACGCTCACCAGCATCAACGACCGTCTTGAAGGCCGAGCATACGTCTTCTCCTACTTCGGCATGTACGCGCTCTTGAACAAGCTGGAGAATTATAAGTTTTCGTACATACAGAACTTTGGCGACGTCACCTGGCTGCCAGACGCCCAAAATAGCAAGTCCTTACATGCCAGTCAGCACGTTTCCCTGAAGCCCTACCTGGACAAAGGAATTTCCTACTTCTCTGCATCTACCATCATCATCGCGCATCCTTCACATATAACGCGTACCCTACCATGAGCGACAGTGACTCCGACAGCGGCGAGATGGGCGGTGTTGAGGCGACTGCATGGCCGCATCCCGAGAACGTCACATTGTCGATGAATGCAGATCGACTAGTCAACATCGTGGACACCGACACCGATGGCGAGGTCCCCGAGGACATTCAGAAGCTGGTTGACTGCCTTGACTGCGGAGCATCTGCCCATCAGTGGCTATCGACATGGGTGCGTGTCTGTGCCCCCGTCCAGCGAGAAGTACTCATTTCGTCGATAGCAGGGCGGTTCAGGGCATTGCCACACGGCTCAAGCTCAACATGAGCAGGCTTTTAAGAGCGGCGCGCCGCTTCGCGATGAAGATCGTGTCAGCGACAGCGAGCGCGCCATATTGAACGAGCTATACCCCTCAGTCATGCACACCATACAACTGCTTCAACACTCGATTTCACGACCCATGGTCGCCACACCGGAAATCATGACCATCTTCTACTCCATCATACGCGTCGTCTTCAAGGATCACATCCAGTAGTGCGTATCTTCGCACACAAGACTGTCTCCCTTCACTGACGTTGAGCCCCAGCTCCGGCGGCGGCGCCACATATGCCGTCGCGCGACCCCTCCAAGACCATCCTCCCCTCGATCCGCAGAAGTACCGCATGGCGGACATCATCGTCCTCTCCCCTCCCATCGCTGCCCCCTCTGCTATCCCCCGCTACCTCCGCAGCGCGCATGCCTATCAGGCAGCCGATATGGCGGACGACGGCGAGGAAGGGCTCATGGGGCCCCCACGCACCGAGCCGGCGAAGACGACCGCTGCTACGATATCCGCGGCGGGAAGCACGACCGACGTCGACATGGAGGACGCGGCGGACCAGATCGACCGCGAGGCGCAGCTCATTTGGACGGAGAGCGACAAGCCGCAGGGGCCTGCGGCGCTTGTCGTCGCTCAGCTCGGGGAGCTTCCCTCCCTGCTGGCTAGCGCGGTATATCACCGCCAGTATCTTGGATTCTCAGACCCCGTCATCGGCGTCGGCTTCTCGAAGATGAGGGGCAACGTCCGCATCGTCATCGCCTGGCTGGACCACCAGAAGGAGGATGAAGTCGGCTTGGTGCGTGTTTCCAACTTCTTCCCATTCTCACTTATTCTCTCCCTTCAACTGACCATCTTCTTCTCTCTCCCAGCGCGGCATCCGCCTCGCCCCCCTCTCCTCCCAGAAATTCCCCGGCGCCGACTTCGACCTCACCTCGCCCGCCGACGTCCTCCGCCTCGCCCTCTTCCTCCTCCGCGCGCAGAACATCACGCACACCACCACGCCCACCGACTTCGCCCGCCCCTGGCGCGCGGACACCTGGGCGCCGCACGCCGTGCACTCGACGAAGGGGAACATCGCGCAGTGGGTCGACGATGTGCAGGGCTGCCCGGCGCCGAGGTGTGTTTCTTTTCTTGATGCATCTTGTTTTTGATGGGTTGGATGGCTTGGGGGAGGTGTAGGGCTAATGCGATGATTTACAGCACCGTCGACTCGGAGGATCTCGCGTCGAACCTGGAGGAGGGATCGGAGGTCGCCTCGGTGGCGTAAGGTTTTGGGGCGTTTGGTAGTGTCTGTGCAAATTGTTAGGGAATGATGAAGGTCTACACCAGATATTCGTCGCGTACGTTGGAATTTTGGGAAAAGGATGGGGGATCTGTGTTCAATCGTGTATTTCATCATGTACGTTTTGTTGCTCGAGAGTCTAGGCATCATTTTTTGGACAGCAAGCAATGGCCACATTTGAGGACACAGCTGTATGTAGTCTGACCATCCTGCGTCATCTGCTGCTCTCGCCAGACTCAAGTTCATGGGCGGAATGCTCAGTGCGCTGCATGAGGGGTGCGGACCGCTTGCCGGCGTGACTGTCACAGTTCATTTTCGGACCAGTCACGGTTGTGAGCAGCAGACAACGTGCTGACGATCACGGCTTAGCGGTGCAGGCAACGAGGAACGAAGCGACAGACAGCTTGGTTCTCGCGACGCATGTGCGCGGATGGCTGAGCTGCAGACAAGGGGACAACGAGGCTACAGACAAGGGAACGAACAAGCTGCAGGCAAACGAATTATAAGGCCGCAGGCAAATGGACGATGATGCCGCTGACTAGCGGACAATAGATCTATTCGAGTGCAAAGCGAAGGTCAGAACCCTCTAGCTAGGTATGCTACAAAACAATGCGCTTAACACTTGATAGCTATGATACAGAGGCGTGCTGGGTCATGTTGCGATGTCGGTCTTGTACACGGAGCGCTATCACAGGAGGTAGTCGACTCAGTAAGTCTGTGAGAAACCCTGCTGGTTGAGGGAGTCGTAGGCGCGTTGCGCGGCCATATCGGTGGCTGCGACCCTGGTAGTCGCGTCTGCGCGTCCCATCTCGGAGCCGTTGACTATAAGATTATTAGCATCAGGATCATTGAGACGGCTATGCCACAAACTTCGAACTATGCATAACCACATATTGTTGTTGCTGCCGCTGGGCGGGACGTATTCGAAGACGGGCACAGGCCACTGATAGGACGAGACACGGTTGTGTAGCTTGGTCTTCCAGTCTGCGGTCTCGCGTTAGACCTCAATGCTACGGAGAAGAGAGAAGAGATATTGGAAGACTCACGTCCTTGGTCGGCCATGTTCGTTGTTTTGGGTGGGAAAAGGGATATGAAGGGAGAAATGTGCTTGCGGGACGATGTGAAGGAGTCTGAGGTTGTTGGTGAAGACTGAGCATTGTAGAACGCGTCCTTTATAGGGCGCAGTGGCACTGGGGATCGGTGCGCTCCCATCTCGTTTTTATTCCTGGAGTGAAGTGGCTCCGTTCTTACGAACGCGTGCTGCTGCGAGAAACGGTGGTGGGTTTAATCTCGTTGATGTGATAGGCGCCCAGCTGTGAGGTCGGTATAGAGGTTGATTGACCCAACGCGCGCTACCGAGAAGTACAACGGGAAGGTCAGGGACCTCCGCGGCCAATGGACTTTTCGACGAGTACGGAGGTGCGGCGACGCGACTGATTTCTTCCCGTTGTCTGCAGGCAAGTAAAGGAGGGACCTACCGCAACGCGCGCGAGCTCGATGTTGTGTCGTCGTTTTCGAGAAATCCAGGGAATTTTGATGCTCGAGAGAGGCGCAGTAACCCTCCGCTACAGCGGTGGCGGGGACGATGAGGGCAAGAGATGACGCCAGTCCCCTATACAGCGACTGTATATCTTGAAGTAACGCAGCCATCAGGATTGGCGGATGCGCCGATGTTGACTGCAGTAGCTGTAGTTGTCGGCTCGTTCGCGGCTGTCGGCGAGTCGTTCACTGCTGATCCTAGTACAGGGCCACGTGGCTGTTTGTAAATGCGAACGGCTCCTTATTTGAGGGAAAGCAGACAATGATATGAGGTCAGAGGACTGTTCAATTTATTCAGCAAAACAACAAGACCAGAATGAGGCGGACATCGAGTTCGCGGGCGCGGCCGTATGTCGAACCAGTTTTGAAGCTGAGGCTCGGAGTACAGTTTTCGTAGGGGACACCGAAATATCGTTGTCGCTTCAGCTATTTGCGTAGTTGGTGAAACCGCTCGGGTGAGCCTAGGCTGTCGGTGCAGTGAACCTTTGCAGACAGTGAAGGCAAGACGCAACCAGAAATGAATCGCCGGCAACTCACACGCCAAGCGAGCAGTTGATGGCCGGGCACGTTTTCCTCGGCGATATCCGAAGGAGTTGAACAGGCGCCGCGCTTGTTCGTCTACAGCCCTGGACGTACCTTCGGCCACCATAAGAAGCGTATCGTGTTAATCCTAGGCCATATTCGCCAGTATCTAGGATGCCGACTTACGCGCAGGCGTTGAACAGTAACGTGTAACGACGCGGAAAAGCGATATTGTGGCAACCCTCGCAGATTGCGAGGACAAACCACAGAAATGCGCAGATACGACTACGTCGGAGGTACATTCATTTGGTACATTGTCATCTCAACCGCCCCATCGCCAGCCGTCATCGTCGCAGGGGCATGCTACTTCTTCCCCTTGGTCTGATCCTCCGTCTGAATCCAATTCTTCGGAATGCCCTTCTTTACAAGGTACTCCACGACCGCCTTGGCTTGCTTGCCTTGAACGAGCACCTCCAGCTGTTTATTCGGTCCCTGGGCCACTGCAAAAGATATTTATTTGCCCATCCTCGAGCGCTGAGGCGGCAATCCCACTCACCTGACGTCGCGCTCGCGCACATCTTCCTCAAATCCTCCGCCATCTCCTCCGGGTTCACGGCCATCTCGAATGGCTCGAAGCCCGTGATGATCGTCGCCGCCTTCCTCCCTTGCCGAATCTTGTGCGCCACGTTCACCGGCTTGAGCGTGCCCTTCTTCCTCGTCACGCGCTCGCCGTTCGCGTGCTTGACTTCGTACCACGGCTGCATCTGCTTGATCAGGTCGCGGAGGATGTCTTCGCGCTTCGCGAACTCGGGCGCAGGTGGTGTCCCCTTCTTGTTCGGCGGGTAGGCGGCGGCGACGAGAGACGATGCAGCAGGGACCTTGAGGCTGATGTAGGCTCTTTCGTGCGGGTTTATGGCTTCGGGGTGCGCTTCGAGCCAGTTGTTGAATATTCGTTTCAGTTCGGGAAACGTGTATTGCTCGCTTGTGCTGGAAGACGATGAGAAAGCAGAATGTGGCGAACATATCATTTGACGAACCTCAATCCCCAGTCGACGAACAATGGCACCGTATGCATATGCGGTTTCCACAGCTCCGTCGCTTCAAGCATCGAGCCACGCGCCTCCTCCTTGGCGCTGAGCTCCTCTTTCCTCGCCTCCTTCTTCGCCTCACGTTCCTCGACCTCGCGCACTGTAGGAAATTGCCGGTGGTTCGCGACTTCCGGGTGCGCCGCATTGACGGAAGTGACCATCACGTCGTTTTTCTGCTTTGGCGTGGCCTTGACTGTGAGTAAGCCCGCTTTCTCAGCGGCCTTGAGAAAGGCGGCCAGCGATTTGTGCGCCGAGGTTTTCAGCGAAATCTCCTGTCGAAGAGCGGCGCTATCCAGATTCGAGGGGCTTGTGGCAGGTGAGAGGACGAGGTCTGGGAATGCTGGTCGGGATGGAAGAACGTGATTGGCGTAGAACGTGTTCGAGGGGATGGGAAAAGAGGAGGGTGGCGAGGTAGCTATCGACTGCACGAGAGCAAGGCGGAGAAGCTGGGAGACCTCGGCAGGAGTATACACCGGGCCTTTGCGCTCTGGCGTCGCGGCTGGCTCATTCGAGACGCCGTTCGCGTCGATAATTCCCGATTCCTCGTCCGCTTGCGAGTCTGTGGGCGGCTGGGATCCCTCCGCAGGCGACGGGCCCTCTGCCTCGTCATCGCTATCCGCATCGGCCTGGCCGTCCGCAGTAGGTGCTGTTAGCGGCGTGTCCTCTGGCGGCTCAGTCTTCGGACCCATCTCCCAAAGATGATCCTTCCAGGTGTGCGTGATCAGCATGGCCTTTCCCTTGTGATCTTCCTTGAGCTCATCCGACGAGAGAGCCATGTGGCCCACAGCAAGAGGCGGCGAGACCTTAGGCGAAGCGCCACCGATCAGACGTCGTACAGCAACGAGCTGGCCTTTCTGTAGGCCGGGAATATAGCTCGTAACGCCCGGTCGCATAAGATCTGCGCCGCCGATGAGGATCGAGATGACCTGGGATGGTGTCGTGACGAATGGCAGCAGTTCGGGTCGCTTCCACAGGGTGTAGACCGTGGGGATCAAGTCATCGCCAGCCTTTCCCAGGCTGAACCACAGAGGAGTGTCGTCGGCGTCGAGGTAGGCGACCCCCGGAGCGTCCATGTGGGTAGTGAATTTTATGGACTGAATGCCCTCGGGAACCAGCACGTCGCCATCCTCTGCGGAGCAGCCGAACGTAGATATAACGCGCTGCTTGAGTTTGCGCCTATCTGAGCTCCGAAGCGCAGAAGAAGTCTTTAAGTGCCCAAGTGGTTTTTTGAACATGACGGTTGGGGACGCGCGATGACGGAAGCGGTACTAGTAACGCCACAAACGCAACACCATCAAAATCAACTTCGCACGCCGTCGCCTCCGTGTTCCATTCCTTCAAGCACTATCATGATGTTGAGAAGCAGACTGATAATCGTAAATCTGTTTCCCGGGGTTGTTGTTTGATTAAGTAAACGGCAGACTACAAGCCTGCCGATCCCGAATTCCAACGCTGTCGTTCTCGCCAACCCACTACGTCCTCAACATCGAATAGGATACGCATCGACAATATATTTCGCACATGTTCATCACTTCTGAGCTTTCTTGTACGACCCTCTCTTGGGCACCTCCTTCCTCTGCGCCCCCTTCTTTTGCGCCTCCCTCTTTTGCGCCTTCGTCAGCCCTTCCACGCGAATAAGTTCCTTCGGAAACCCGATTCTGATCAAGTATACATCGATTGAAGGCGCTTGCAGCGCTCCCCGTACGATCACTTCCAAAGGTTTCTTCGGGCCGCTTGGAGGAGATACTGCGAGGACGCGCTATCGGTTGACCACTTATGCTAAGCACGAGGAATAACGCACCGAAGGCCGTGCTCGCGCAGACTTTCCTAAGGACATTGGCGAGTTCCTCTGGGTTAACCACAGGCTCGTACGATTCCAATCCCGTGATTGTCGTCACCTTCATTCGAGGCTTCGGACGTTGTACCACTTTGACGGGAGTAAGGGAATGCTTCGGCTGAAGTACGCTGTCGCCGTTCCTCGGTTGTATCTCGTACCAAGGCTCCATTTGCTGCACCAGCAAACGCAGTACGTCCTGAAGGCTGGCGGGCTGTGGTATCGGTGTCGCGTTCTGCTGAGATATGGCGGCAACGAGAGGCGCAAGACTGGGCTGCGTCAAGTTGATGGGCGACGCTCCGGAAGGAGCGACGGCATCTGGGTGTGCGCTGAGCCTGCTGTTCAGTATATCCGCCAAAGCAGTGTATGAATATCGCTCGTCTTTGCTGAAGAATAAATGAGACACGGTCATATGGTCACCTAGAAGACGACCACCAACTTTAAGCCCCACTCTTCGAAGAGTGGCACGGTGTGGTGGTGCGGCTTCCACACTTCCGTGAATCTGACGATGACATTGTCTTCGTTCTTCTCCGCTGCGCGAGATACTTCGTACTCCCTCACGGTGAGGAACCGGTCGTGATGCACGACGTCGGGGTGGTTCACGTTGACGGACATTACCGTCAGCTCGCTCTTCTGCTTCGGCCCTTGCTTTCGCAAGGTCAGTAGGCCAGCCTGCTCTGCAGTCGCGAGCAACTCGGCCAATGACTTGTGCGTGGAAGTCTTGAGTGATATGTGCTTTCGGAGCGCTGCGCCGTCTGCATCGGCGTCCATCGAAGGCGGAAGGACGGTATCAGGAAACGCGGGGCGGGAAGGGAGAACATGATTGGAGTAGAACTCGCCAGCGAGAATGGGGAATTTGGAAGGTGGCAGAGTAGCTAGGGACTGTACGAGGGACAAATGGAGCAGTTGAGAGACCTCGGACGGCGTGTACGCTGGTTGATCAGGGTCATCGCCAATGACGAGGGCAGATGATCCTTCGCCCTCTTCAGTCTGGCCGATTTCAACAGGCTGATCGGAGGAGACGGCAGGTAAGGCAGTACTCGCTTTGGCAGCGTCGTCCGTACCAACCTGTCCTTCCGTAGAGCCCGCTGGCACGCCTTCCGGCAGCGCAGACTTCGGACCCATCTCCCATAGGCAGTCCTTCCAAGTATGCAAAATCGCAACCGTATCTTTCTTCTGAGAAGCCGCGGCGTGCTCGTCCAAGGGCTGCAACACGCGCCCGATAGCATACGGCGCAGGAGGGGGGGCGGAAGAGCCAATCGTCGATTCTCGTAGAGCGACGAGCTGACCTTTCTGCAACCCCGGCGCATGCTCCCTCATAGAGATCCTTTTCAAGGCCGAGCCACCTTCGATGACTATCGCCATAGCACGTTGCAACGTCGACACGAATGGCAGCAGGTCGGGCCGCTTCCATAGCGTGTAGACGGTGGGAATCAGCTCGTCAGAGGATCTCCCAAGGCTGTACCACAGAGGAGTCCCGTCGGCATCGAGATATAAGACACCAGGAGCATCGTTATAGGTACGAAAGTTGGTAGACTGGATGTTGTCAGGAACGAGTATGTCCGCGTCCTCTGTCGAGCACGCGAAGGTCGAGGCGATACGTTGCCTGAGCTTTCGCTTGTCCGAGTTGCGTACGGCGGAGGAGGTCTTCAGAGTGAGCGGCTTTCTGAACATCATGGTTGAGGGCAGGCGCGCGTGACGGCGGCCGGCCGCCATAGATGCGCCTCGGTAACTGCCGATTGCAAGAGGGGCTCAAGTTCTCACGGTCCATCGTCGATCTCTATGGTCCACTACTCCAACGTACACGTCCTTACCTCGGCTACGAGCTAAAATAGAAGCAAGAAAAAGTATTGGAGATATAGGTAGCTTATCTTTTGGACCACTTCTGACTGGCTGGAAGCCTACGCGGCCGAGCTCGGTGCAACACTGCCAGGCGAACTATGGTCAGTCCACCATCATCATAAGCGTGCTCAATAAACAGCTTACAAGAAGCCTGTGTAGCGAGGGAAAGAGTTTGAACCACTCGAACTCTCCCGCTTCCAGCTATCGCAACCTATGCGGACGCTGTCTATATATTGCGATTGACACTTCGCCGTTGCAGATGTCAGTCGGGACACGACAGAGAGTGTCACCTCCAACAATAACTGCAGGTATACGAGTTATACATCGCCGTCGCGGTTATTCTTCCCCGCCCAGCTGGTTGAGGTTGATCGAATGATCGATCCATCTCGAAGTTCAACACGAACTGTGACCGGGCGTTTCCGTCGCATCACGTGCAAGTCCCAGCGGCGCCGGCAATTTATTGGGTCCGGCGTTCAAAGCTTGGTCTTGACGTTCACTCCGACTGCTCGGCGTTGAATACGTCTCTACTGTCGATATCCCCCTTGGCAGACAATAGCAGCCCTCGACGTCCGTGTACACCGGCCTCGAGCGACGACATGCTCCGCTCCGCTTTCTACGCCTTTCAGCATTGTCCGACTGCTCAACTCATCAAGGTCTCCGCCTGTGTCGCAGAGCGTCTTTGATGCACTGCATTCGCCCATCTCTCTGCCGTAGGTATACTCAGCAAGTCCAGAAGCCATCGAAGAACACAGGACAATGCTAAGCAGGCATATGACCTTTACTAGGCTTGGTCAGTTCGCGTAAGTTTGCGCGTGCCACAAATGGGACCAGCGCCTATGCACTTGCGAAGCACCCGCAAGCGCCTGCGGGAATCTTTCCGTCGAAGTTGCGCGTGCTCGCACATTCCCTACACAACTCTGAATGCATCGTCGTCGCCGCGCAAGTATAGACAACCCGCGTAAGCTAAGCGCAGTCCCCCGCCCTTCGCCACCGTGAGCCCTTATAGTTTCATTCCTCGGACGCCCCCGCGCGCCAAACCCTTTGCATTCACGAAAGGAAGAACACTGATCCGTGCTCTACAGTCGCTGTGGACGAGGGGCTGAAGCTTTGAGACTATCACTTGGTGGCTGTGCACGACGGACAATGTCGCGCGTTCAAGTAGACGCCAGCGGGCGTCATGGAAGGGAGCCCGAAGGTGATCAAGATGAAAGAATGAACTCTCGCCCATCGCTGCTACTCCGAGCCTACTCTTCATGACACCGCTGTCGCCGCTGCGGACGACGTTCTCAGTGCTTCAGTGCTCTGTTTAGTTGACGGTGCGTTCACAGACAATGCTTCCCCCGCTATGACATGCGTCAAACTCAAGTTACCTATCTAGCGGCCGGGCGATTGGATTGGCGTCTAGTCTAGAAAACCCGGCGAGGCGCTCAATCCCCATCCCGCCAGCTTGCCACTAAAATTCCATATTTTCGTCTCGCTAAGCTCCGCACTCAAGGTCGTCGAAGATACGTTCTCCCGAGGAGTATTTGGAGAGATCGAACTCCACTCCCAAGAATGGATGGAACTACCGTGTCTACTGCTTACTCTTGGCCTGCTGCTGCGGCATCGAGCCGCCCTCTGCATTTATATCCCCACACGACGGCTCTTTCAATTGAGAGCTGAGCTGCTAAGTGCGATGTCGGGTGCGTTCGAGCTCGATTGTTCGTTTTTTCATGTTAGCCGTTCATCCGCACTGACGACCATAACCAGCTCATCAGGTCACATCATAATCACCAGCCTCCTCAATTGCCTCGTCGACTGAACTGACCCCGTCGCAGGGCGCCGCACCTCGAGTAGCGGTCCGCCTGTGCGATGGGGCTCCCATCCGACTTACCGCTGCCGAACGCGCCGCTTCACGTGCCATGCGTCTATTTGAGCAATACATCGCGAGTTCGGTCCTGATTTTCAGCTTCTGGGTCAGCATCACCCGCCATTTCGGGCATCATCAGCAACACGCAGAGTTTACCAACGCAATTTTGCGGTAACGCGGCTCGCGAGCATCTCAGCACGCCTCGTATTTGTGTGTATCCACCTTTCAATCTACTTCAGCAAAACGCATTCTGAACCTTTCCCAAGATATTACCGCCTTTTTTCCTGCGCTTTGTCAACGCTAACCAATAATCAAGAGAGGTGCACTCGACTTCATCGTCACGTCTCTCTTCTAGCAATGTAGCTCAAGCCCAAAAATCATCCGAATTTCCCGGTGTCTATGCCGCTATCACGTCTCGGTCTATCGGATCGCGTCTATCACAACTATATGCCCCTCGCACAGCCGCTACCTCTGCAGGAATGCGACACCTTCACTGCACGTCTTTTCCGGACCGACTGCTCATCCCTTCGAACCCGACTGAACAGTATCTCTTGTTATGAAGATTGGGCGTTCCGAGCTCGACTGCTGCATCGGCCTATCAGGCTGCAAATCTCTCGCGACGATCCTTCTTTGCCTGCAGCAGTACATGATCTTGAATGTGGCTGCTCTCCGATGGTATAAAGGATGTCGTTCCTCCCCTTGCTCAGCATCGAACCCAGCTAGTTCCACAACAAGCTCAGCGACGTTCACGTCCAAAGCGTACAACGTCGTCGAAGTCCACAAGATCACCTATAACCGTGAGCCATGCCTGCCCCTCAGCAAAATTCGCAGCGTAAGTCTCCTTGTCTCTCAATAGCTTACACTCGCAAATGATGCGTCCTATCAGACTGGAAGACCAGGCTGCACAACCTCACCCGCGGAAATGGGTGGCCAGACGCTACCCCAGAATACTATCAAGGCGGCAATTCGAGTAGGCCTGTTTGGTTATGCATCATACGCTGTGCGTATTGATATTATGTCTATTCTTCTCTTTATCTCTAAACATTTCCCAGATCAAGGCGCGGAGTGCGGACGCGACGAGGCGCAGGCCAAGGCTCTTGCTTACGAGATTGCCGCCGAGAGGGCTTACTACGAGTTCCGTCGCATGATGGGCCAGTAGTGCTCGTTGGCCCTCGTCTTGGTGACTTTGTACTGCTATTCCTCGTTCCATTGTAGCATAGCCCTGTATTTCAACCGTGCATCGTAAGAGTATCTCGTACTAAGTATATCATCGTACAACGACATCGTCTGCAGCCCCGATAATGGCGACAGACGTTGACGTTGATATAGATTCTCCGTGCGCCTGATCCATGTGCTCAGCTCAGTTAATCACGGATCTCGAGAAGGTAAACTTGATCAACTTCAATACTTCAACCGTGACTCCTGTGTCACATTCGACAACGTGCTTTCCCGCCGGCAGGTCCCGGTGTCGTGCCGATCCGCCGGCTTTCGGCTTTCAAGCTTGCTTCCGACGCCCACTCCGACGTTGTACTGCTTGAGGGCGCCCGACATTTCACTGCTGATATCCCCCTTCATAGACAATAGCAGTCGCCGTGTACATCGGGATTTACCTCGACGAAACACCAACGTCCTAGTGGTCAAGTCTCTGCTGTAGCTCGCCGAGGCAAGGTATCCTGGTCGACATCTCTTCGCTGTTCACTCCGGAGCGACATATTTTCAGGAAATGAGTGCCTGTAGAACGACCAGGGACTGACTCTTGCAACTGTATCTGCGCGCGCGCCACGAAAAATTTGTTGGCTGCCTTTCCACCTAGAGTCGGCGCGTATCCGATCCTAATGGTCTGCTCTCGAACTTGCGCATCACCATTTTCCGACCTTCACCCTCCTGTGAACGCCTACCATTTTATTGGCTAAGCGCGCTCAGCCTCTGCTAATCGCCGACGTCTACGCGATCAAGGAGACGGCTATCTACACACTCGCTGTAAATACCTCAAGCTGAATGGACGTCGAGATATGTCTACCGAAGTGGCTGTGTGGCGAAAATCGCCCGGCGCTCGTTCCGACGGGAGGACGTAAACCACCGGGATAGGAAGTCTCAAGGTGGTCAAAATAGGAACTGGACGCGGAACTGCAAGCGCCAAGCGATAATCCTTGAAACCGTTGTCGCTGCAGTGAACGATGCGCAGAGTGCTTCGGTGCGTCCGACGACGTCGTCTTCGCTGCCAAACGGTCGCGCCAAGCCACCCTTAGCTCACCTACTAATCATCGTCCAGCCATTGCAACTTGATCTAGGCGGCAGAGTCGCTGGATTCCTTGCCCCGTCAGGTTGCCACAAAACACGCTCCCGGGATCCCTCGGGTTCCTTTTCCTTTGATCGCAGGAACTCGCACATGAGGCGGGCAGAAACGCTTCATCGCTCATGTCCTTCCAGGGGACCGTCAACACAAGGCAAAACTACCGCGCCTACTGCTCGCTTTCGGTCCGTTTAGGCGACGACTGGCACAGACTTCGACACCCATCTCCCGACGCGATGGCTCCGCCAGCGGCAATTCCGGTCACTCAGCCCAAGGCCGTGCGATTGTGTGCACTGTCGGGGCCGACGCAGTGCAGTAGCGGGTGCGTCATGCTCCAGTCGTCCAGGTTCTATGATGGGGTACATTGTGCTGTTTGGGGTTGCAGATCATACTGCTCGCGTGGTATGCGTCTATCAGAGCAATTAAGCTTGTAAGTAGCCGTGGTCCTGATCCTCAGCGATACGCGCCGCATCTCTATAATTCACTGGGTACTCTGGCCCACCACTAATGCAGTCTTTCGCTGGCAGACACTCGACAAACATCAGAACGATGTCCCGCGCACAGCGGCTACCTCTGCAGGGATAAGGCCCCTCACCGCTACTGATTTCAAGCTCGAGTGCAGATCACTCTGGGCTCGACTGTTGCCTCGACTGCAGGATTTCTCAAGTATTTTCTGCGCCACTCCACCCTCGCCTGCAGCAGTGCAGGAGCTGAGATGGGGCTGCTGCTCGACGCGTATAAAGATGGATCCGCCAAAGCACTTCCTCAACATCGAATCCTACAAGTCCTACACCAGCTACGACTTTCATAAAGTAAGTAGCTCAAGCAGGAATTACAGTCGACGAACAAGACATCCATGGAGCGTACGTACTCATCACCTCTCTACGATTCCCTAGTCGCACCCTTACATCCTCCGCAGACTGGAAGACCAAGCTGCATAACAAGGTTCGCGGCAACAGGTGGCAGCCACCTGTCTACGACTTCACTCCCTTCGGCCCCGACCACGCGCCAATGTGGTTATGCATTGTGCGGCGTACGTAGGTCAGTATTGACACTTTGCTTCATGCTTATTTTTCTGCAGTCCAGGGCGCGGAGTACGGGCGCGGAGACGCGCAGACGAAGGGGGCGGCTGCTGAGATCGCCGCTCAGAGAGCTTTCCAGGAACTCCTGCGCATGGGCTACTGAAACTGCGCATTGGACTACCATTCTGTCTGGCAAGCACCACTCGTTATCGTGTAGCATAGTTTCTCCTCGTCGTCCCACTTACGCTGTATATTAGTGCTAGGCGTGTATGGTTCTGTATTGTAGTGTTGTGACGTCCGCTTTTGCACTGTATACATAGTTTCTTATATCATGGCTAGATCGGCTCGACCTTTCTAACTATTGTAGGCGCGTTCAGCGAATATTCGATTTGCGGCCGACGGGAAAGACCAGTCAGAGGAAATTCGAATTGGCGGGGAATGCTGATGTCCCGGCAGACGCTCGTCTTTGGGCTTCCTCAAGGAAGAATGCGCTAAATTACCTGCTTTGTGGAATCTGGGCAGTGCCTAGAAAGCCATGTCCAGACAATGTTGGTTTGCGCCGCTGGTGTCACGGTCACCTGTCACGCATCTCCTCCTCCTCGAAATTGCCTGCTAACTATTTCAACCTCAACCACCACTGTCCATTTCTCAACGCTCTATCCATGCCTTGCTCCCGGCGGAGGAACTCTCAGAATGCCTAATTTACCCCGTCCCCGTCCCTGGATTCGAACCTCGAACCTTACCTAAGCTTGCATCCCGAAACGCGAATTGGATATTGGCGTTCCCGCCGACGCTGCATTTCCTTCGAGTCAAAATAGTTATGCTCCGCCTGGTGACTCGATCGATAAGAGTACAGGCGCGATGTCCACCGCGTCGCCCGCTCTTCTTTCGAACGCTCATCATGGACGCCGTCACCAAATCCCTCGCCTCGCTGAGCATCCAGCCGCGTGCGGTCGAACACGCAGCCGCTGACACCCCCGACGCCTGGAGGGAGGCGGTCAAGGGCGCGGGAGCCGCCCCGGAATCCTTTGAACTCATCAAGGTCCTCGTCTACAAGCCAAAGACAGCAAAAAGCGCGACCCCCGTCCCCGCAGTAGTCATCGCGCGCGAGTCGACCGAGACGCAGACGTCGGCGATCGGCAAGAAGTTTGGCCTCAAGGACCTGCGCGTCGCGAACGATGACCTGATGCGCGAATTCTTGGCGGTAGATAGGACAGCAGGTGTGTGGCGCGCGTAGCCGAATCCCCCTTTGCGCTAACATCTCCCAGTGTCCCCCCTCGCCCTCAACTCCACCTCCTACCCCAAAGTCTTCACCATCGTCGACGCGTCGATCGAATCTGCCCCCGGTCCCTTCGCTGTCCGCGCCCTGTCCTCCAGCTCCACCGTCTTGCTGTCCGGGAAGGAGCTCTTTGCATACCTCAAGAGCCTAGAAACCGCAGAGCAGAAGCTCAACGTCGTCGACTTTGCCGAGCTCAACTCCGGCGCCCCAGTCGTTCCCCCAGCCGGCCCGGCTAAGGCCAAGGAGGATGCGAAGATCGAGGGTGCTGTCCAAATCGCCATTGGCGTGAAGAAGGAGGTAGACTTTGCTGCCTGGTACACCAACGTGCGTCCCGCCATGTCGAGCTCGTTCCCGTCACTAATCTCGCTATTAGGTTCTGCTCAAAGCGGACATGCTCGACTACTACAGCGTCAGCGGCTGCTACATCCTCAAGCCGTGGTCGTACAGCATCTGGGAGGAGATTCAGGGTGAGCTACGTCTCCTTCCTTCTGAACAATTGTGGCTGACAAGGTTATTAGACTGGTTCAACAAGGAGATCAAGAAGCTCGGCGTCCAGAACTCCTACTTCCCCATGTTCGTCTCCCAGAGCGTTCTCGAGCGCGAGAAAGACCACGTTGAGGGCTTCTCCCCTGAAGTTGCTTGGGTCACAAGAGCGTACGTCGCGTACCAAATGACCCGACGGCTCGTCCTAACGACCTTCCAGAGGGCAGTCTGACCTCCAGGAACCCATTGCCATCCGCCCTACCTCCGAGACCGCCATGTACCCCTGTACGTGCCATCGTAGCTATCCAAACCCGCTCCTCGCTCACCCGCGCTGCGCTAGACTACTCCAAGTGGATCCAAAGCCACCGAGACCTCCCCCTCAAGCTCAACCAGTGGAACTCTGTTGTTCGCTGGGAGTTCAAGAACCCGCAGCCCTTCCTCCGCACAAGAGAATTTTTGTGGCAGGAGGGTCACACTGCCTTCCTCACTAAGCCCGAAGCTGATGCCGAGGTTCGCCAAATCCTCGACCTCTACCGCCAAATCTACGAAGACCTGCTCGCTGTCCCTGTTATTCCCGGCATCAAGTCCGAGAAGGAGAAGTTCGCCGGCGGACTGTACACCACAACCATCGAGGGCTTTATCCCGACCTCAGGACGCGGCATCCAGGCAGCGACGTCGCACTGTCTCGGCCAGAACTTCTCACGACCGGAAATGTTCAACATCTCCGTCGAGGACCCGAGCAAGCCGAACGAGAAGCTGTACGTGTGGCAGAACTCGTGGGGCTTGAGTACGCGCACGATCGGTGTCATGGTCATGGTGCACGGCGACAATCAGGGCTTGGTGCTGCCGCCGAGGGTGGCGAGCATTCAGGCAGTCATCGTCCCGTGTGGGATCAAGGCGGGCGCGTCGGACGAGGAGCGGAAGAGCATCAACGACAAGTGCGAAGCTATCGCGCAGGAGCTCCGCGATGGTGGTGTCCGCGCGAAGGCTGACTTGCGCGATATCTACACGCCGGGCTACAAGTTCAACGATTGGGAGCAGAAGGTACGGCACGATCGTTGCATTTACATCCTCATATAGGCTGACTTGTTGCTTCCTAGGGTGTCCCCCTCCGCCTCGAGATCGGCCCGAAGGACCTCGAGAAGAAGTCCACGTTGACCGTCCGCCGCGACACCGGTGCGAAGGCACCGCTGCCTCTCGAGAACATCGCCGCCGGCGTTTCCTCCCTCCTCGAGACCATTCAGCGCGAGATGTTCACGAAGGCGCGCGACACCTACTACGAGCGCATAAAGGAGGTGACGAAGTGGGAGGACATCGTGCCGACACTGGACGCAAAGTGTGTTGCGGTCATCCCGTGGTGCGAGGTCGAGGCGTGCGAGGACGATATCAAGGACCGGAGCGCGAAGGAGTGAGTAGAGTCTGCGTGGTATAAGGACCAACGAGCTGACTTGCACTTCTCCAGGTCCGCTCCCACTGACGAGCGCGCGCCGTCTGCTGGTGCGAAGTCGTTGGCGATTCCGTTTGACCAGTCGCGCTGGTCGCCGATTGAGCCGGGCAAGACGAAGTGCCCGGCATGCGGCAAGGACGCGAAACGGTGGACGATGTTCGGCCGGTCCTACTAGACGATGTCGTTGTAGACGTGTCGACGTGATGAGTGTCCGCGCCAGGTGCGGGCTGTGGTGATGTCGGTGTTGGTCGCAGTGTTGTCGAGTTGCTAATCGCGTATGTTCTCTGACGTTGTATATTTCTTAGTACGCTAC
>JAMQCK010000432.1:0-23201 GCA_024196135.1 Pleurotus ostreatus/Saccharomyces cerevisiae fusant | reverse complement strand
AATGGGAAAGGCGAAGGGACGAACGTGGAGGCGGCGACGGTCAGAAGAATTCCTATATAAGGCGGGGGATCGGCGCGATCAGTAATCAGGGGGGTTCCCAGCGAAGGCTACGCTCACCACTGATTGTGCGTCAAGCATATGCACCGGCTGATGATGTCGGACGAGTTACGGTGTCCTGTCAGTGTCGGTTGTTTCGGCTGACATCAAGGACAGGGACTTCGATGAATGGGGGCCTGCGTTACCACACACACGCAGTTACTTTGCTTCAGCGGTCGAAGTTCGTTGGCGTACGGAAGTACCGTGCGGGTCCACTAGCGTTGCAGGCTGCGCAGACTGAGATAGACATTGTGAGTGGGACATCATGTTTCGCATCTCCATGACCCCAGCCTTAGGCCTGATCGTACCTTTTACCTGCCAGCGAGCTATTGTCACTTTTGTAGCGCTGTTTTCGGAGCTCGAGTCGGCGGGCCGTCAAAGGTCCATGAGCAGCCTGCATGAGCGAGTCGGTGAGCATTGATAATGGCCGACGTAAACGCGACATGATGGAAGCGTGTACGGTCTTGGCTGTGGGTAACAGCACGAAACTGTCAGCGTTAGAATTCATTAGGCGGGTCAAAGAGAGTGTCGAAGAAGCTCACTGTACGCGGCCGTGCGGTAAACGGCAGACCGGCCGAAAACGAAGAAAATACGGCCGTAAATTCTCAGGCCATAACGGCAATCGTGAGTGCCAGCCTTTGTAGACTCAATGCCGCACCTGAGGCCGACGGCGCCAAGAGAGGCCTACGGGACATAGAGAAGAGACAGCCAATCCCAACGAGAGTGATAAAACCGTTCATTCAAGGGATCCACATACGAACGATGCCGCTTTGGGACCGAGCTGGGCGCATAATAGGTGGGAGATAAGATCGAAGCTCACCTTGCCCAAGGGGAATCAGGTTTGGGGGTTCCGTGATCGGGGTCGAAATGCGTGGTTGGTGGAAGTTCAGGACAAGAACGGTGACGCGACGCGGGCGACAAGCGCCGCCACGCCGCGGACACGGTCACGTGCGAAGGAGGCGGTCCCGAGACGGGCCGTCGCCGGCGTGATGCGTCCATTGTTCTCAATTTCGGTGAGGCACGAACGCAGTCCCATAGATAGGCACTGCAACGTTGCATATCCTACCCGGGGTCAATCCCTGCGGCAACAAGGATAAATGACCATCAAGGTATGACGCGCTCCTGATGCAGCCTGACCTCGCAACGCATTCAGTCCTACTCCCTGAGCGCGCCGATGGCAAGCGCATACAGTCACCCGCCTTCGCTCAGACAACTCGAAGTGTCCATTCGAAGGTGCGAGAGGATTCTTGCTCCCAGAGGATCTGGCCACAAGACCATTCAATCTTTCTATAGCACGGCATGATGAATGGTGTCTGGTCAGCTGAGACGAACTGCATCCTTGGGCACCCGCGATGCAGCGCTCGAGCTCGAACCTCAACCACATAGAATGGGAAAAAATCATTCTTACCGTCAATCGAATCCCGCACTTGCGATGGGAAGGATACACGAAGACCAAGAGCTTGCTGATGGAGGACAGCAGAGAAGCCTTCCGCGCATGGCCGATGAATTGCAAGGTCCCAAGAGGCGCCTACAGCGCAATAGAGAACACGAAGATTTTTGACCGTTCACGCAGGGTCGTGAAGGTCTCGAGTCAAAGTAGAAGGGTCGCATCCCATGCTCAAAGCACGAACGCAGCGAGACCAACGGCAGCAAGGCCGACGAAGGCATTCGCGCCATGCGCAGAGGCACCGTTCTCGTCACCGGTTTCCCTGTCGAACGATTAGATTATCCATGACAAGTCAGAGGATGGGAGACGCACTCAGAACCATCAGCGCTTGATGTCTGGCTGGGCGAGGTGCTGCCTGAGTGGCTCGCTGAGGTGGTCGCGCTGCCCGAGGTGGTCTGGCTGGCGCCCGAACTCGTGGCCGTGGCGCTCGCACTGCCCGACGCGCTACCCGTGGGGATGTCGCTCAGGGTGACGCCCTGCAGAACAGACGATGATCAGCTTGAGTGCGGATGAACGAAGGGGTAGACTCACCGCACCAGCACAAACAGCCTGCGCGCCCTGCAGCGACGCCTGGACATCGTCCGCGGAGCAACTGCTCTGGACACACTGCGTCACGCTCGAGACGAAGGTGTCGTTCCCGCACAGGCAGGCAGTGTCGCTCGATTCGCAGCCGGACGTGTCGGCGGTCGCGATGCAGGTGAGGAGGCAGTCTGGGTGGATGGAAAGTACGGCGAGATAGATTATGGAAGGGTTGGACGTTGTTGGGAGGGTTGGACGTCGGGGAAGGGTTGAGGGGAGGGGGTGGGGGGGACGTAGAAGCAACGGTCAGCTCGATCATCTTCGACTCAACGACTGCGACATACCGGGGACATTCTGCCTGACCGTGACGCGCGCGGACGCGGAGGCGGCGAGCCCGAGGGCAATCAATGAAGTTGAGACGCGCATATTCGGCTGAGGACGAGGGCGTGGAGAGGACGCCCAAAGACGCGCACCACCCTATATAAACCGATCGGCTGGGGTTGGCCGCTCTGTTCGTCGGGCGGTCAGGTGCTGATGGGGACCGTGTTTCGATATGTTGGGGCGCCGGGCGGGTTCCAGGTTCGTTCGTTCGTTCCTCAAACTCAGGTCGGACGATATGGCATAGGTGGCGTTCGACAGGGGATATGTCGGCGCTTCTGAAGTGGGCGGAATGAGTTCTACGCAGTCAAAGAGGAAGAGGAACACCCACCCAACACACCCTCGCGTCGTTCGAATCGAGGATTAGAAGAGGGGCGCGCTTCGAGATGTGGTCAGTCGAATCTTCTGCTTCGTCGGTATGTTTCCTCAGCGCCTTCTCGTCGACGTCGTCGCCCTGGTATCGCTTGGCGAAACGCCTGCATTCTCAGTACCGCCACTCCAAACAGATGCCGAGCGGTGGACGAGCTCAGAGCTCGGCGGCTTGTCACGGTAGGAGAGAAAGAAACGTGTATAGTTCACTCTAATTGATACAAGAGACAGGACAGCGCGTGCAAGCGGCGAATCCTGCGTGAGCGATGAGAACAGCTGGGATGATTCGACCACGCGCTGCTGTGATGTCGATATGTCCTTAAATAGAAGCAATGGGAAGGCCAAACAGCTTCGAGACTGAAACTCAATACTTGGAATCGTCCGCGTCACATACGACTGGGCCTGGAAGTATGAACTGGGAATCCCACACATGCATAACAACTATGTCGCAAACCAGATCGAAGATGGTGGGCGCAGTCGGCGTTCAGATCGCAAGCTCATTTGTGCACACTCAGAGACGCGAGGGTTGTGATTGGACGCACCAAGACTCTACGAAGATTCCTGATCAAAGCTCCAATCATCACAGTACTTGTCTGTAGGCGAGCCCCTGGTAGACACCAGTGAGGAGGTTACGACCGTCGGCAAGTTCCGATAGCTGCATAGCTGAGTTTGCACGTGATACAGCCACATTTTTGTCCTCCCACGTGAGTACTGTTTGGCGGTGGCGGGTGCGGTAAACAATACCGATCGCCGAGACTCGAGAGGTTGCGTCGCGCGAGAGCAAGCAGGCAAGGGCCCCATCAAGACTTCAGACAATCGCCATGGTGCGTAGCGTATCCGTCCCCAACGAACCGTTGCTCACGAACTATGCAGTCTCCCGCCGACAAGCAAAGGGCACGTCCGTTTGCACTGGCGATATACACACCTTGAACTTACCCCAATTCCCCCTTCCTTAGACCGGTAAGACGCGCTCTGCGCTCTCCGACGTCGTCACCCGCGAATACACCGTCCACTTGCACAAGCGCGTACACGGTGTGTAAAACACGCTCCACGTCCTTGGCGGGCCGCTGATCGATCGAATTGCAGGTGCTTCGTTCAAGAAGCGGTCACCCAAGGCGGTGAAGGCGGTTGTCGAGTTCGCACAAAAGGCGATGGGCACGACGTGCGTTGTCTTTGTCTCCTCATCTGCATTGTACTTACCTTCATCCCCCAGTGACGTGCGCATCGACCCGAAGCTCAACCAGGCGATCTGGTCTCGCGGTATCAAGAGCGTCCCCCACCGTATCCGTGTCAAGCTTGAGCGTGAGTATCATCGCCCTCCCCCATACCCACAAACCCCTTCGTGCTCTTCCATCGTACTAACGCAACCCTTCAGGCAAGCGCAACGACGACGAGAACGCGAAGGAGAAGTTGTACACCTACGCCTCCCACGTCGAGGTCCCCACCTTCAAGGGTCTCGAGACCGTCGTCGTCGACACCGAGTAGGCGCTCAGCCCCGAGTAGGCGCTCCGCCCTCCTTGGCCATCCTTCACGCCCCCGCGCTGTGCCGCTGGCGTGACGCATGTACTTTCTCCTCCTTTACATATCACACCAAGCATGTATGCCTGACTGACACTATGATTATGCGCATGGGCAAACCACGGAGTGTATCTTTTGCATTTTCCCCTCTTCGAGAGGCCGGGCGCTCACCCCTCGTCGCCGAGGCCGCAACTGGCGAAGTGAGTGGCGACTCGCGCGATCTTTGCCTGAACGAGATTTGAGAATCCCTTCTACCAAGTACATCGCTCGACACCTCCGACTCAGAAGTGTAAATGTCGATGGTACCTTCCGGAGACTTTTGCACTACAAGGGTCTCCCTCGAATCTGCGTCAAATGTTGCTCGCGTCGCTGCGTCGCACGGGCTACGCTTCTCCTCCCTCACCGGATCCTCGTTTTCTCATGCGTGTTAGCAGGCGCCCTCTCGAATCCCCGATGTAGTGCAAACGTCGACGGCAAAGATCATTGCAGCATTGGACGCTTGCTCGCTGTCCAGCGATTTGGAACTTCTCGAGAGGAAAACATAACGCCCTGAAATGGACTCGAGTAGGTTTGGGACATGATTATCATAATCGCTTGCATAACAAATGAATTAGATCTACGTACCTCAGCACAAGTCCTACAGCCTGATTAGAGTGTATTTGCAGCTCCGCTAGCAAAATATTCCCACGACCCCTTCCTCCCGCCTCCGCGCAACCTCTTCAACTTCGAGTGCCCTCGAGAAAAATCAGGCAACCATCTGAAGTAGGAATGACTTCATATACCAAGTTTCGCAGCGAAATTCGGAGGGGAAGGCAGAGGGCTGGGCGATGAAGGTCGACCGAATATGGCAGGTGCCCGCTAGCAAAACGGGAAAAAGGCCGAAAACCCCCGTTGCAAATACAGTCTATTCACAGTTTTCTTCCGTGATCTCGCGGGGAGTTCACGATCAAAAGTGTGACTTGGCGTGACCTCCGGAAACCCCAGGCCAAGTCTGGTTCACCGTTCACAAGCCATGCTCGCGCGCCAATTGCGCTAAGTCCCTGCCGGCGACCTCACCTACCACCGTCGTACACCCCTCACCCTCTCTTCGCGCCTTTTCGGCCTCAAGCGAACCTTCTACGCAGGCATCACGGTCGCCGAACAGTGGCTGGCGACGCGTCCAGAGGATCTGTAGGAGGGCTACAGGTGCGTGCGCCAGCGTCGCCCTCATATTACAACTAACATTGCTTTACATGTCCGCGCGTCACCCTCGCGCGGGCAATGCGTTGTTGTAACACGCGGCCGCCCATACCCTCGCTCCCTCATATTCGCCCTCAAGAACATCTGGGGCCTCCCAGGGCTTCATTTGCGGCCTGCGAGCCTCCTCCCCCCGCCTTGCATGCCCCAAATTTTCGCCTCGCCCGTCAAGTAGCCATTGCGAGATCCTAGCTCTTGACCTCCCATGCGCGGACTTGCCCACGCGGGCGAGTTCTCATGCTACTGGCGAAGGAATCAGCTGGGAGTTGCTTAGCGGTCGCCCCTCTGCGGCGCTCTCGGCAGGTCGTGGTCACGCACTCCGCGCCCACCCTCAGCGGTATAGCACACAGTGTGGACCCAAAGAGGGAGGGAAGGATGGCAAGGGTGGGGTTGGAGGCGGCGGCGCGAGGACGAGAGCCAGGGGACGCTACAGCGGGAGAGGGGCGCCAACGCGCAAGGGGAGAGGCAGTGGAGGATGATGATGGCCGCGAGGGTAGGAAGTGCAGCGCAATGAGCGCGGACGCGAGCTCTCTGCAAGCATCCCCTCCTGCAACTGCACCCTACGCGCTCAGTTTCGTAGGGCCCCACCCTTGTCTCGACACGCAGAGTGCGTGACGCGCCCTCACCCCTACCCCTACTCGGCTCCTACGCCCAGTGCACCGCTTGGGTGCGTTCGACGTGCGACCGCGCGCCCACGGTTGGGTGCGTATGCCCCACATGAGATGTGCTGATGCTATGCCGCTTTTTTACCTCTTCTACCCCTTCTTTCCTTGTAGTAACATTAGATAAATAATGAATATATCGCTTTCTTCATCATTGTGCGCTTTCGGGGGTCGCTGGACAGTGCGCGCGCACACGACAAGACCTTTCCACGGAGATTCGAACCCCTCCCTCGGCAGGTGCCGCGACAAGTCCCGTTCGGCGCGCCGACTTCTCCCATCAAGCGCCGTTTCCGGGCCAAAAAAGTGTGAACCAAAATGTGAATGCGCCCGTCGAAACTGTGAATTGATCCCGACTTTTCTGTGAATCGAGCGTGACGCGGGCCAAAAAGTGTGAATCGGCAGGGACTTGTCGCCGCTTGGACCGGCCGAAATCGTGATCGGTTCACAGTTTCGGCGATCGATTCACAATACTTCGCGTAAGACACACAGGGCCGCAGATGGGCGCCGTAGGAGTAGCCGTTCGTACTCAAAATCACGATGACACTTTCTTCCTCGAATGCCTGTGAATATAGCGTCAGCGCACTCACAATTATATGACCTGACCGACTTACACCTTGTCACAGTGGTCCCCAACCTCAAGGGCACTGTCAAACTTCGCTTGGCAGCGGGCACAGGTGAACCAGCCAGCCGTACGATTCCTGTCTCTGCTACGGGATGTCAGAAGGAGCGACAACATGGGCCAATCATGGACAGACCTAATGAGTGCTTTGTGGTCGTTCCGTTGAGCGGGGCGGCGCTTCACGCTCACTCGCGCCGCCAGCTTTGGAAGAGCGGTGCTCAGGTTGGTTGCAGATCGCTGGAAGGTGTCAGTCGTACGAAAATCCCATAAAACGCGCTTTGAGCCGCACCTTGACGCGAGCCTCGTCCCGACGATCCAGACTCGGTTTCAATAGGTACCGGAACGTCGTCCAATAGACTGGGGCACAGTCTCGCGCATGCGCCCAGAGAATGCGCTGCGTTAGGGGGTCCTCGAGTAGCTTTTCCAGCGTTGTCGCACATTTCCGCGCAACATCACCCAATCTGCGGACGCCCGTGAGCCAAGCGCGTCTGCGCACCAGTCGACCGCAAGTACGTACATCCGCAGGTTCTCCTTCTGTACGGACCGTCCTTCTTCGCTCACCCATTGTCGCCACTCGCAAAGCGCCCAGTGGATCTGCAGTGGAGCGATTAGAATTTGCCTGACACGTCTGTGAATACGTACAGGCTCTAGAGACCCATGCAGGTTTTTCGCGTCAACGAAAACCTGGCGACGGACGATCAAAGTGCGATCATTCAATATATCGAATGTACGCACCGACCAGTCATAGATATCCCTTCCCCAAGCATAAAAATTCGTGTTGAACTCCCTCAAAAGGTATCTGCTCCGATGACCCGCGCACTGCTCATCGCTCGGAAGTATGGCTTGACTAGTGAGGCTTGGCAAGTCGTTCATGTAGGGAATTTCGGCGTAATGTTCAGCACTCTTCTGAACATTGTTGGGCGTGTCGATGGTCCAATTGCTTGTCGTAAACTCATCCCTGCGGAGGAAAGTCAGCTGAAGGAAGCATCCAGGAAGAAACGGACATACGAGCACATGCGGCGTGAACATCCATCCTGAGTAAGCTGCATTAGCGAACGGTACCCAGGCAGCAATAGTATGCGAACGTACCTCGCCGCAGAGTCGCACGCGAAGGTTGCTGGACAACGGCGGACCACCAGCGTATTTACCACATACCTGCATCGTGATGTCAGCGCAGAGCTTTGCAGTGCAGAATGAGGAGAGCACATACTGTACACTGTCCCCCGACCAGCATGAGATTATACGGTAAAGTATCCTCCATGTTGTATGGCTTGAGGGACGCGGGAAGATAGCGTGTGGCGTCTGGGTACCGATCGCATATTGCTACGATCGAGGGAAACTTGGCGCGTCTGATTGCGTGAATGAGGTAGTGCTTGGAGTCGATGAAGTCGCGGAGCTTTGGGTTTGTGGCACGCAAGCTCTGCAAGTCGGCGACGGAGAAATTCGCCAGGATCAAGTCCAAGATGTCGTTCGGCAGAGTGTCAAGAAAGAGGGTGGGTCTCTTGATGGTGGACTTCTCCGGCGAAGTCGTGCAAAGACGCTTGGGGGCGGGAAGGGAAGCCATGAGTGTGTAAGTATGTCGGCTAGATGGGAAGCGCCCACCTTAAGTAGCCATGCGCGAGGGCTCTCGCGCGATTAATTGTTCTAGAGCAGTGCACTCTCACCATGTGGATACATCCGAAGCGGTCCGAAGAAGCTGGATGGATGAATGAGCAGAACAATTGCGAAGACAATGGCGGTGACCGCGAAGGCTGGCCGATTGACGAATCAGGCCGAAATATCCAAATAGGGATGATTGGCACGCCGTTCACGCCTCATTGGGGATATTACCCATCTCTCTCTTGTTACTCTGGTCCCGCTTCTGTCGAGGTTAGCGGATGGAAGTCGAGCTAGCGCGCCATGGTAACCAATCTAGATGTTCGAAGACTTTCCACACCGTGCAACCGAAGGAAATCCAGCCCCAGGTCAGCGCGGCAGATAGGCAGCAGACGCTACATACGCTACCTGACGCCTCTTGAATACGAGTGACGCCTGCGCTGGGACCGATTCGGGCTACGCTGCGGCAGAATGACAGCCGATTTTCCTGTACTTCTTGCTTGAAGGAATCACTGAGAACGCCCGAGCATGGTTTCACCTCGTAGCTTTGAGCGCTTCTCTATTGTGGCGACTAGCAGCACAGGACTGAGCGATTACAAGCGATTCCACAGTAGTTACTGGTACTACGGGCATGCATCAACTCGCACGACGGCGAGGGCTGAATGCGGTTCCAAAAATTTGAGTGTTCACTTGAGGGAGTCGGCCCTCAAACGAACACCCCCAGCGGTGTAGCGAGACCCGGCGTATCCATGCGACATCTACCCGACGGCAGGTAGCACAACATGGACAGCCTGCGCTCAACTTGCGAGTACCAGGGGGCGATGGCGCGGCAAAATGCCATAGCGCGACCTACCCTATAGCCTCGCGTGTCAGGCGGCTCAGCGCTGCTGCCCGAAGCCGAAGCTCGAGCAGCGGCACGAGCTGAGTGTCCACCGCCTCTCCCCACGCGCGGCATGGGCTGCGCTAGCCCGTACCGCGCCGCCAGAGGCTCCCCGCCCGTCCTCTCCTCGGATCGCCGGAATCAGGGCCGTGTGAGAAGCAGAACGAGTCCCGCAACCCACACTGCCGATCAACCTCGGGAAGCAGTTAACGGCGAGCGGAATAAAGCCAACTGACGAGAGGGAGGAAGGGTTTGGGAGAAGGATGGTCGCCCGCGCCCCATATATATATGTCCTGCGGAGGGGCACGTGCTCGGTCGGCCCGACGACGCTCCTTTTGTTCTCCCATTGTTCTCTTTTGTGGAAACTTCGGAGCTCCGGATCCAGCCACGTAAGGAGTCTGTACCCGGGTCCCTTGTTCCCTCCCGTCGTTTCCCTCATATATCGTTGGCCTTTTCAAGTCCAAGGCTACCGCCCCGCCTCATGACTCGACGCTCGAAACCCAAGCGCGCACGCTACACCTACATCCAGCCCCATTCCAGAGAGCCTCTCGCATACCACAAGCTATTTTCTACCGAGATCTGGCATATCATCTTCTCCGGATGCACACCGTACACGCTCCTCGCCGTCCGTAACACGTGTCATCGCTTTCGCGACATCGTGGACCGCAAAGATGGTGCCCTACTTGCTCGTGCACCGCTAAATCTCCCATTCCAACCCCCCGACCCTCGTGAATTCATGCGGTATACCCGCCATCCTTACAAGCTACAGGCTATGCGCGAGATGTTCTGCATCGACGACCCTTGGAAACCTGGTTGCTACGGAAGCTCTCAGTATACGAAACTCCTCTGCCTTCCTGGTCGATGCTACGTGCGTATGTCTCCTTTTGGACGTCCCCATAGCTCTCATGTGGCGTATAGATGTGCAAGGCCCCAACGGAAGGCCCGCCTGCGTATCTTGTGAGGAAGATGTACCTGTGTTCGGTATGCCCGTCATTCACAGTTTCTCCGGTACTCGCTAACATGCATCGCAGAGACGATGTCGATTTCTGTTGTTGCGGTACGCTGAGGTCAAGCCTCTGGGAATGACTTCTGACCCCAAGCTAGCCGACAGGCTGTCACGCTCAGGAAGGATGCCAATTACCGGCCCAAGCGCGCTCATGGGATCGACCGCCATATTGCCCCTTGGCTCCAAAGGGTTAGCATGACCAAGTCGCGCAAGCGCCTCGTTGTCCTGGCGTCCGAGCTCCTGAGCGCGAGGAAGGAATATCGCAGGGAGGTACTATCACGTCCCCTGGGTGAAAGGAAGCAACGAGAAAAGGCGCTCTTCGAGGTAAGTCACCGTGGATTTGGTCGTACGCGAGCGCTGACGTACTTCAATAGAAGTATAGGTTTCGCCGCCAGCGCAACAAGATCCTCACGCTGGTGCGGTGTTCCCAATGTTCTCGATAGCTTTCTCCCTGCTTACGGCTATGTGATTCCCCGCTCACCAGGTTGAAAACTACCTCGACCTCTGGACTGGCAAGATGGGCCACGCACGGAAGCAAATCGAGAAGGCCAACAAACAGCGGTGCGTCGTCATTCTGGTCGCGCGTTCATGTCACTCATGGCCGGACAGACTTCGTCACGAGGCCGCGAGACGAGGCTTACCGTTGTCGCAAGTCCTCAGTAATGCGTTGGTACAGCGGTCGGTCAAGGCGCACACGAGGGACCTGCGCCTGATCCCGTCCTCCGTGCTCACGAATGCGGGCATAACTCGAGCGAAGATATTACATTGATTGCACGCCAATATCACGCGGACTTTTGAGGCGGGTTGCGCCGATTCTGCTTGCATGCACCCTTCGTATACTAAGACTTTCAAACCGTGACTTGCAGCCCTTGTCATCCCGCGCCGGATCCGAGAGCGCACGCTGCAGACGATGAAGCTGCTCAGCACGGTTCCTTTGCTGGGCTCTGAGGACTACAGGCAGATCACCCTCGTCCGTCTTGAAGTCGACCCAGGCGGTGGTGCTCGAGCGCCGGAAGTACTCCTTCAAAACGGTACGCGCCCTCGATGCTGCCTTCACATCGCTGGGTCGCAGCTCTAGGCAAGATCCCACTGCGAGGTATAATCAAACGAGTTGATAACGAAATGCGCGAAGGCCTTACGACGTGTAAGGGATACCAGGTCGCGACATGAGGCTTCGATGTGACCCCGCAGCTCCTCAGAGTCCGCACTTACTAGCCGTCTGATGAAGAGAGTATCCTTTGGCCGCACCCCCGCCGGGCGTAGCGGATCCTTTCGCGGGTAAAGTCGCTCTTGCAGGGCCTTATTCGTAGGTCCGCCGACCGCGACCGGAGGTATCAACTCGGGAAATAAGGCGGTGCCGTCGAAGTCGATGGGGCTGCCGAGTCGCGTACGGACTTTGTCGACGGAGCTGCCGCGCGAGAACAGAACGTACGCATGCCTGCGCCGAGGTTGATTAAAAGAGTAGGGAGCGCGCTTGTCTGAGGCAAAGGGGCCTAGCTCTGTCAGCGAGTGCATTCCTAATGAGTTCGAGAGCGCGCAGCGTACCCAGCGTCACCCAGGCTACGTGGCCAAACTCGTTTGATAGGAATCCCTTGAGCTTAGAAACGGAGGTGCCATCGAGGACGTTGCTGAGGCAGATCGTGCGCTTTCGGAGAGGCGCTGGCCGTGCCGATCGAGGGCGAGGCGGTGAGCTTTTGAAGGTTGCATCCGTCGCGGTAGCTTCGGATGGTGTAGTTTTCGAATTGTCACTCGTCAAAGGCCCCGCGCTGGAAGTACTGGAGAGCGGTGTAGAGATGGTTCCGTCCGGTGAGCCGTTGACCTTCTGCAGTCAATGCGCCTTCAGTCAATATGGTGAGATATCTCACGAGGGACTAACCTCTCTATTGTTCTCATCGATGGACTTGCATCGCAAGTAGGTGACGTGGAACGCGCGCCTACTCGAGGACGCCACGGGTGCCAGGTTCACATGCGGCCCGCCGCGTGTCATCCCAATGAGAGAGTTGCGAAGCAGAGGATGCATTCCTGGCAAGCACTGGAGAGAATTATTGACGCTAGGGGCCTAAATGATGTCCAGAGAGTCAGCCACCGTGGACGCAGGAGGAGAGGCGTCGTTTGCGGTCAACATCATGTGACCTAGGATAGGGGCCGGCAGTCTGGACCGTGAGGAGAATGGCGCTTGCGACGGTCGATGACTCTTGGGGATCCCGATAGAAAAGTAGCTCAGCTGAGACCTTCGAGGATGTTCTGATAGCTCTGCATCGTCAGGAGTGCTAGAAATAAGGAGCAACAACTTGAACGAGCGCATTTGGTTCCGTGGTTGATGTACGAGTTCGAATCCCGACGATTACAAATCACAACATTGACTATAGTACACGAAGGGCGTGTGCGAGCAAAAGCAAGCGCGACCCGCCAATCAGTACTGAATTACTGAGTTACAGTGGCTTCAAATCAGCGTGATGACTTCATTCGAGGTATGCTCGCGTTCGTGAGCACCGAGGACGGGATCAGGCGGAGGTCTCTCGTGTGCGCCTTGACAGAACGCTGCACCAACACATTACTGAAAACCTGCGAGAGCGGTATGCCTCGCCTCGCGGCCTCGTGGCGGAGTCTGTTCGACCATGAGTGACGTGGGTGCGCGACCAGATTAACGACGCACCGCTGTTTATTGGCCTTCTCGACCTGCTTCCGTGCGTGACCCATCTTGCCCGCCCAGAGGTCGAGGTAGTTCTCGACCTGGTGAGCGGGAGCGCGAGGTCGTGAGTAATGAGAGAGTCATCTCGATAGATGAGAAAACCGCACCAGTGAGAGGATCTTATTACGCTGCCGGCGGAACTTGTACTTCTGTTGACACGAAGCAGCATGTCAGTGCGCACGCACGAACACGCTTGATGTGACTTACCTTGGAGAGCGCCTCGTGCCGTTGCTTCCTTTCAGTGACAGGATACGCCAGTACTTCTCTGCGGTATTCCTTTCTCGCCCCCAGAAGCTCGGAGGCCAGAACAACTACGTGAGTGCGCGACTTGGTCATACTAACCCTCGCGAGCCAAGGAGTAATGTGGCGGTCTATCTTCCGAGCGCCAGTAGGTAGGTATCTGGTCTCCTTCCTGAGCTCGACGGCTTGCCGGCTAGTCGAGCATGAGTTGAGTGATCTTGGGCATGTTTTGAGCAGGCGTACCGCAGTAGCAAACGTCAACATTGCCTCTGTCGCGCATGTTAGCAATTGGCGAACAAATGGAGGATCGGCGCACCGAGCATAGGTAGATCTTCTTAATCAGATACGCCGGAGGCCCATCCGTCGGGGCCTTGCACATCTACCTGATATGTGAGACGAGATGGACAGTCGTAAAGAAAGCATACGCACGTAGCACCGACCAGGAAGGAAGAGAAGCTTGGTGTACTGAGCACTTCCGTAGCAACCAGGTTTCCATGGGTCTGTGATGCCAAACATGTCGCGCATGGCCCGAATCTTGTAAGGGTGACGAGTATAGCGCATGAATTCACGAGGGTCAGGCGGAAGAAAGGGAAGATTGAGGGGTGCATGAGCAAGCAGGGCGCCATCGTTGCGGTCGACGATGGTGCGGAAGAGACGGCATGTGTCGCGAACGGCGAGGAGCGTATATGGCGTACATTCAGAGAATATGAGGTACCAGATCTCGATAGAGAACAGCTCGTGATACGCGCAAGGTTTTCTGGACGAAGGTTGAATATACGCGTAGCGTGCGCGCTTGGGTTTTGAGCGTCGAGTCATGGATAGCGAGGGGCGGAAACCTCAAGAAGGCTGCAAATTTTGTATGGGCTGATGATGGTGGGGAACAAGGGACCCGGGTACGGACTTCTCACGCGGCTGGATCCGGCGCTCCGAAGCTTCCATTGTGGTCCACAAAAGAGAACAATGGGAGAACAAAAGGAGCAGGCCGTCGTCGGCCCGATCGGACACGTGCCCTTCCGCAGGGCTTAAGTACCGGGCGCGGGCGACCATCCTTCTCTCAAACCCTTCCTCCCTCTCGTCAGTTGGCTCTTATGCCGCTTCGCCGTTAACTGCTTCCCGAGGATGATAGGCAGTGCGAGGGGCGGGACTCGTTCTGCTTCTCGTGCTGCCCTGATTCCCATGTCCCGAGGAGAGGACGGGCGGGGAGCCTCTGGCGGCGCGGTGCGGGCTAGCGCAGTCCATGCCGCGCGTGGGGAGAGGCGGTGGATACTCAGCTCGTGCTGCTGACCAGAGCTTCGGCTCTGGGCAGCGGCGCTGAGCCGCCTGACACGCGAGGCTATAGGGTAGGTCGCGCACTGGTATTTTGCCGCGCCATCGCCCCCTGGTTCTCGCAAGTCGGGCGCAGGCTGTCCATGTTGTGCTACCTGCCATCGGTTAGATGTCGCATGGATACGCCGGGTCTCGCTACACCGCTGGGGGTGTTCGTTTGAGGGCCGACTCCCTCAAGTGAACACTCAAATTTTTGGAACCGCATTCAGCCCTCGCCGTCGTGCAAGTTGATGCATGCCTGTAGTACTAGTAACTAGAATCGCTTGTGAACTGCTTAGTCCTGTATTGCTAGTCGCCACAATGGAGAAGTGCTCAAAGCTACGAGGTGAAACCATGCATGAACGCTCTCAGTGATTCCTTCAAGCGAAAAGTGAGGGAAAATCGGCTGTCTTTCTGCCGCGGCGTAGCCCGAATTAATCCCAGCGCAGGCGTCACTCGTAACCAGGAGGCGTTAGGTAGCGTCTGCTGCCTACCTGCCGCGCTGACCTGGGGCTCGAATTCCTTCGGTTGCACCGTGTGGAAAGTCTTGGAACATCTAGATCGGTTACCATGACGCGCTAGCTCGACTTCCATCCGCTAGCATCGACAGAAGCGGGACCAGAGTAACAAGAGAGAGATGGGCAATATCCCCAATGAGGCGTGAACGGCGTGCCAATCATCCCTATTTGGATATTTCGGCTCGATTCGTCAATCGGCCGGCCTTCGCCGTCACCGCCATTGTCTCCTCAATTGTTCTGCTCATCCGTCCTTTCAGCTTCTTCGGACCGCTTCGGATGTATCCACATGGTAGGAGTGCACTGCTCTAGAACAATAAACCGCGCGAGAACCCCCGCACATGGCTACTTAAGGTGGGCGCTTCCTATCTAGCCGACATACTTACACACTCATGGCTTCCCTTCCCGCCTCCAAGCGTATTTGCACGACCTCGCCGGCGAAATGCACCGTCAAGAGGCCCTCCCTCTTTCTTGACACCCTGCCGAACGACATCTTGGACTTGATCCTCGCGGATACCTCTCCCGCTGACTTGCAGGGCTTGCGCGCCACAAACCCAAAGCTCCGCGACTTCATCGACTCCAAGCACTACCTCATCCGCGCCATCAGACGTGCCAAGCTTCCCTCGATCGTAGCAATATGCAATCGGTACCCAGACGCCACACACTATCTTCCCGCGTCCCTCAAGCCTTACAACATGGAGAATACTTTACCGTATAACCTCATGCTGGTCGGTGGACAGTGTACAGTATGTGTTCTCCTCACTCTGCACCTAAAAGCTCTGCGTTGACATTACGATGTAGGTATGTGGTAAATACGCTGGTGGCCCGCCGTTGTCCAGCAACCTTCGCGTGCGTCTCTGCGGCGAGGTACGCTCGGAAATCATCGCTGCCTCGGTGCCATTCGCTAATGCAGCTTTCTTAGGATGAATGTTCGCGCCGCATGTGCTCGTACGTCTCCTTCAATCCTCACTAGATGCTTCCGTCAGCTGACTTTCTTCCGCAGGGATGAGTTTACGACATGCAACTGGACCATCGACACGCCCAACTATGTCCAGCAAGGAGCTGAAAATAACGCCGAAATTCCTTACATGAATGACCTGCCAAGCCTCACTCGTCGCGCCATACTTCCGAGCGACGACCAGTGCGCGGGCTATCGGAGCAGATATATCTTGAGGGAGTTCAACACGAGTTTTTATGCTCGGGGAATGGATATCTATGGCTGGTCGGTGCGTAAATGCTATAGACTGATAGGTTGCACTCTAATTGTCCGCCGCCAGGTCTTCTCTGACGCGAAAAACCTGCATGGGTCCTTAGAGCCAGTACGTATCCACAGGCGTGTCAGTTCAAGTCTGATCATTGTACTGCAGATCCACTGGGCGCTTTGCGAGTGGCGAGAATGGGTGAGCGAAGAAGGGCGGTCGGTGCAGAGGGAGAATTTCAGGATGTACGTACTTACGGTCGACCGATACGCAGACGCGCTTGGCTCACGGACGTCCTCAGATTGGGCGAGGTTGCGCGGGAATGTGCGACAACGCTGGAGAGGCTACTCAAGGACCCCCTCACGCAGCGCATTCTCTGGGCGCATGCGCGGGACTGTGCCCCAGTCTATTGGACGACGTTCCGGTACCTCCTGGATCCGCGCCTGGATCGGCGCGACGAGGCTCGCGTCAAGGTGCGTCCCGAAGCGTGTCATACGGGACGTTCGTATAACAACTGCCTCTAGAAGTCTGCAACCAGCCTGAGCCCCACACTTCCGAAGCTGGAGGTGCGAGTGAGTGTGAAGCGCCGCCCTGCTCCACGGAACGACCGCAGCGCACTCATCAGGTTGGTTCATGTTTAGCACATGCGGTCGCTCCTTCTGACAGCCCGGCGCAGCAGGAGTCGTACGCTTAGCTGGTTCACCTGTGCCCAATGCCAAGCGAAGTTCAACAGTGCCGCGAAGGTTGGGAACCACTGTGACAAGGTGTAAGTCGGGCAGATCATGTAAATATGAGTGCGCTGACGCCGTATTAACAGGCATTCGGGGAAGAAAGTGTCATCGTAATTTTGAGTACGAACGCCTGCTCCTCGGGGCCCATTTGTGGCCCGGTGTATCTGATTCATTTGTTATGCATGCAAATATGATTATTATGTCCCAAACCTACTCGAGTTCATTACAAGGCGTTGAGTCTTCCTCTTGAGAAGTTCCAAATCGCTGGACAGCAAGCGAGCGTCAAATGCTGCAGTGATATATCTCGTCGATGTTTGCACTAAATCTGAAACTCTGAAGGGCGCCCGGTAACATGCATGAAGAAGCGAGGATCCGGTAAGGGATTACTAGGGAAAAGCGGAGCCCGTGTGAGTAGGTCGCCGTCTTCAGCACCGACAAAGAAGAAAAGATGATTGTAGCCATCTTGATCGGCGAGAAGCGACAGGGGAGGGTTACATGAAAGGGCCATATGCCATAGCTCGACGGGGAGGATGCCTCGCGCACGTAGGGGCTGCGATGAAATATGCGTGCGGCGGCAATGCCTCAGCTTCCACCGACATTTCAAGGGGGTATACTCCGCACAGGAAAACTTTGAAATTGTCCTGGTCGCGGAAGGCAAGAAAGGATCGGACTTTTCAGTTGCTCTCAGAGCGAACCGTGACTGCCCAAAAAGGGGAGAACAAAGGAGAACGGCAGCGGGCCGACGGTCTGATCGGATCACATTCATTACCACGTTCCTTTTGGAGTACAAAAGCGCGCTCTTGCTCTTGCTTCCGACACCCATCCTTGCAGAGCGGCGCCGCCAACTGGCCTGTATACCTCCCAAGAGAGGTCACCGCGAAGAGTGTCTAGACGCCCTTTGCAGTGACCCCTCGGCGTGCTGAGAGGTTGACCATTGGGGAGGCCAATCTGCAAGAGGCGGTAGGCGCCGTGCTCGCGCCGTTGCCACTGGCGGCGGCGTTGATGCTGCTTTCGTCGCGGATGTTATAGAGGGATCCATGCTTGTGGCCCTGCCCTTTGGCATTCGCATAGGAGGCGCGGGCTAGCCATGATGCTTGCACTGGCCTCTGACTAGTCGAGTGGTCATCGGAAAAGTCGGGTGTTATTTCCGCTGGGCTACCTTCGGGTAGATACACGTGCTCGCACCGATTTGAGGCACCCCCTCATCGACTTGTCAAGAGGGCACGTAATTTTTGGAACCTCATCTGGGCCACTTTGTTGGCGGCTGCTTCGCTCGGTTGTAGATAGTCAGTAGTACTAGTAGCTACTCGAAAGACATGGTTCATAATAGTGACTGCTGGGTTCAGTCAAACAATGACACTAATGTCCAATCACATTCCTCGGCCGAATTCCCAGAAAGGAACAATAGCGCCTTTGTCCCTGCTCGGCCACAGTTGCAACTGACAGCCACTAGTTATCCTTCGGTATCGCGCTCCCCTTTGCCATCTTGTACAGGGCAAGCGCCTCACCACACGGCCGTAATTGCGTAGGCGCCACGATGTTCGCACCCCAGCAGCTCCGCGCTACCTGGAACACAGTACCCATAAAACCATCTAGCGATCACGGATACATTCATTCGGGCTACATTCGACAATTCGATACAGATTGTATGAATACAATACTCGACAACACCTAGTGCATCATCGGCACCGTCGAGTCCGTCTTCCCAACCTCCACCCACAACTCCTCGACAGTCTGCTTCGGCGCGGCGAGGCGCTCAGGCGTCGGCTGGAAGCACTCGGGGAGCTTCGTGGACTCCCAAGACTCGCCGTTCAGCAGCTTCGCAATGCCGCGCGAGCAGGTGAAGGCGCGGGCCATGCCTATTCGCTCGTCAGCCAACAGTTCGACAACACAACTCGAAGATCAAAGATGAAGACCACGCACCATGTCCCGAATGCCCCGCACTGATAAACGCGCCCGGCTTCCCGTGCACGGCGCCGACGTAGGGAACAGCCTCCGGCGTGTAGCCCATAATGCCCGTCCAGTCGACGAGGAGCCCCTCGTTGAGCGCCTCCTCGCCCCATCCGGTCATCGTCTTCTTCATCACCTCGCGCAGGTACTCGGTGAGGTCGGGGATCTTCACGCTGTCGTCCGTGTTCCCGATGAGGTTCTCGACGGGGACCGCCCAGCGGCCGCCGCCGACGATGATCGTCCCGTCCTTCGGGCGCTGGATCATGTAGTCGAAGTTGTTCTGGGCGAAGAAGTTATAGTCAGCACCGTCTCTCCCTTGTTCACAGATGCACCCCACTCACCACCCCCGTCCGATGCGAATACGTATGCGTCAACATATCCTTCCCCGAGAACGCCTTCGTCGGAACCACCGCCGAGCACTGCCCCCGATACGGCGCGATCCTGCCCAGAAACTCCGGCAGCAACGTCGCCGTGAACGCGTTCGTGCAGTACACGACCGTCCCCGTCGTCAGCGTGCCCCGGTCGGTCTTGATCTCCCACTTGCCCGACGCGGCCTGCGTGACGGCGCGCGCGGGCGTGTTCGTCTGCAGGTTGAGGCCGTGCTTTTCGATGCAGAGGCGGATGAGGTGCGTGACGAGCTTGAAGGGCCAGAGGGAGCCGGCGGGGAACTCGTAGGCTGCGAGGGCACCGTTGGAGCGCGTGCGCTGGGAATGGGTGAGATGAGAAGAGAGGGAGGGAGCGGAATAGAGTACCTTGGCAGCGTCTTCGGGGTCGGTGAAGGCTTGAACAATGCCATCTACGACACCGCCGTCCGCAATGAACTCGTCGTAGTTGGACTTGAAGAAGTCCGCACATGACTGGTCAAGGGCGACGTCTGGGGTAGACAAGTTAGCGTCGTATGTTATGAGGGGGAATGGAAAACGCACCATACGAGAGACCGCGCCAGAAGTCGCAATCAATGCCCTCCTTCTTGACGATCTCCTCAACGAGGTTGAGCGTGTCCATCTCATTCTGGAGGATCTTCATCGCCTGCTCCTTGCCGAACTGCGCCTTGTAGCCCTTGTAGCCTAGCGATCACATATGAGTATAGGCTTGACATGATGGCGCGCGCAGCGCACCTCTATAGCAATCCGGGCGGCAGTGTCCACCGTTCCTCCCAGTCGCACCGTAGCAGACCTCGCGCGCCTCAAGCATGACCACATTCTTAGGCGGGTTCGGTCCATTGAGGAGGAAGTATGCAAGCGCGCCACCGCTGATACCGGATCCAATGATTGTGACGTCTGCAGACTCCGGGAGGGCCTCAGTCGAGCGATGGCCGATCAACGGAGAGCTCCTCCCGCCCTGCAGCCAGAAGGACAAGCAGGGATCAGGGTGCGGGTAGCCCGGGGGCGTCGGGTTCGCCGCGCCGTTCACGATCGTGGAGGTCATAGCGGGATACTGCGGCTCTTGCGACTCGGGGGAAGAGGGGGAAGGAGGTGCGACGGGCGTGGATGCGTTGCTCCCCATATCAAGGTATCCGTGCGAAGCGCGTTTATCAACGAGAAGACCGGTTTTAGATTGGTAGGCGGACTATGGCGGTAAGGGAAGGGCAGCGCTGGGTGCGGGGGACGATAAGTGAGCACGGGAGGGCGAGGACGGCGCAGTCATCGGGGTTCGTCGGCTCTGCCGCGGCAGCGGTCGCTGACGAAGGACGCCTTCTTGGACTTCGTGACCTTGACCGCCACAATTTATATGGAAGTACGTGACCGAGGAGAGGATCGTCAGGTCCCATGATGATAGGCTTTCTTATCGTATAGATACAGTCCACGCACTTGGAAGCGGTGCGGTCGCCCGCCTAGCGAGATGAAGGACTTCTTCGCTCGAGAGCGTCTGGTGTCGCCTGAGGCCACAGAAATTGGAGGAAAAGTCGCCATCCATGTTGAAGTTGACGAGCGTTGAGGACAAGAGCCGGTCAGCGCCGAGATCGACGAGCACGAGCAGCGCACGCGCAGTGTCGGCAAATGCCGCCCGCCTCTTGAATCGAACTTCCACTGAGATGTGTTTGCAAACCGAACGTCACCACCACGAATCCCGGAATCTCCATGCCAGCCGCTCGCGCCGTCGTCGGTGTCAATCCTATCAGCCGCCGCTTATCTTTCGCACGCGCAGCCATTGCCATTGTGGCGCCAAGCGGTTATCGCCAACTCGAGCAGATGTCTTTATAGCGGCGTTCCGGGGCTAGGCCAGCTGGTTCTTCCCTCCCACGACACAAGGCGCCATGTCGGACATCGAGAGCAAGACGTCAATGACCGAGGGCGTCGTGGTCTCGACGCTCGAGGTCGACCAACATGATACCTCGCGTATGGATACCACGCGAGGGCTCAAGTCGCGGCACATCCAACTTATGTATGTTCGCGTTAGACGCATCTGTACCTTCGAAGCTAACTATGATCTTCAAGCTCGATCGGCGGTGTCATCGGAACGTAAGATACTCTCCCGAGCTCTCTATGGCCATCGCCTAACAAACCCTTCGCTCGCTATAGTGGCCTCTTCAGTATGTCTTCCCTCTTCAGCTCTAAATTATTAGCTAACGCGCTCGCAGTCGGTTCTGGTCGTGCCTTGGTCATGGCGGGTCCCTTATCCTGTCTCCTCGCCTACAGCATCTTCTGTCTCATCGTCTGGGCCAGTAAGTAACTATACCGCTCTCCGTCTGCCCTCCCTAACACCAATTCACAGTCTCCCAACCCGCCGGCGAACTTGCTTCTCTTTATGTGAGTTCTGTCATGTGCGGAGCGCAGGCACAAGCTGATCGCCTCCCAGGCCGTCAACGGCAGCTTCGTCCACTGGACCCACCGCTTCATCGACCCCGCCGCGGGCACCGCGTGCGGCTGGAACTACGCTTGTGCGCGCATGATTATCTGCCCTTCCCTCGCTTAGAGCGCTAACAATGCCGACAGACGCCTGTATCGCCTTTGGGTGCGCGGACATCGTTGCCGTCACGGGGTTGTTCCAATACTGGTCAGTGGATCCGTCTACTTGCCTACCCCGTCCGCAATGGTGCTAACGGATGTACAGGTTACCCGACACATCGGAAGCCATCTGGGTCTCCTTCTGCCTGGTCGTGTTCTTCTGTCTCAATGCGTTCGCGGTACGCCTGTATGGCGAGGTGCATAGCTCATCCACCACACGCTCCTCTTTCCATATACTGACCCTTCCCTTTTCCCCCGTAGGCCGAATTCTACTTCGCATCCGGCAAGGTCATCCTCATCATCGGCTTCATCATCTTCACCTTCATCGCCATGCTCGGCGGGAACCCCGAGCACGACCGCTTTGGGTTCAGGTACTGGAACGACGTGAGCACACCTTGCTATTCTTCATCTCACATTTATGCCAACCTCTACACCTCTAGCCCGGCCCAATGGCGGAATAGTGCGTCTTGTCCCACTTACGCTGTAGAAAGCGAAGCCAATATGCCCTCGCTGACCTATCTTTCCAGCCTCGTCAGCGGCTCCCTCGGCCGCTTTCTCGGTTTCTGGGGCGTATTCCGTATCGCAGCGTTCTCCATCGGTGGACCCGAGTTCGTCTCGATGTGCTCGGGCGAGGCGGAGAACCCGAGGCAGACTATACCCAAGGCGATTCGGTGAGTGGGCTTTGCGCTGCTGTCCGTTCTCGTCACATCTTACCTTCCCTCTGCTGCAACGGAGGAACAACGCTAACAACTTCTCAGCCGCGTTTTCTGGCGTCTCGCTACTTTCTACGTCCTCGGCATTCTGTGCGTGGGCATACTCATCGCGTCCAATGACCCGGACTTGATAGATGGTATCGCGAATGGCACTGGTGAGTATAGGGCTGCGTATGCGCGAACGAGTGTACGAAATGTGATTCTGACCCCTTCCCTCAGGCGTCGGCGCCTCGCCCTTCGTCATCGGCATGGAGCACCTCGGCATCCGTGTCCTCCCGCATATCATCAAGTACGTCCGCCTCTCATTCTCCTTCACCAGCGCAGCTAACCTATCCCTCTCCCTAGCGCCGTCATCATCACCTCCGCCACCTCCTGCGGCAACTCCTTCGTCTTCGTCGCCGTCCGCTCCATCCACGCCCTCGCCCGCCAAGGCCAAGCCCCCCGCGTCCTCGGCTACACCACCAAGCGCGGCGTCCCGCTCGCCGCCCTCCTCTTCGTCCTCGCCATCTGCTCCCTCTCCTACATGACCGTCGACAAGGGCGCCGCCGTCGTCTTCGGGTGGTTCATCGACCTCGCGTCGGT